>VUQS01000498.1:1132-32204 GCA_015108495.1 Heterochromis multidens | reverse complement strand
CAAAGTTAGAGAGGCAAGGTTGAAATGGTTTGGACATGTGCAGAGGAGGGACAGTGGATATACTGGACAAAGGATGTTGAATGTGGAGCTGCCAGGCAGGAGGAGAAGAGGCAGACCACAGAGAAGACTCATGGATGTAAAGAAGGAGGAAATGCAGAGGGTTGGTGTGATAGAGGAGGATGCTGGGATAGGGTGAGATGGAGGGAGATGATCCGCTGTGGAAACTTCTAAAGGGAGCAGCCTAAAGAAGAAGAAATGTTCCCATACGCCCAAAACAATGGGCCAATTCCTACTAAAAAAGTTAAAGTAATAACAATCTAGGAAAAGTAATGTTGTAAAGGCTTTTATAAATAAATGATCCCATTTTAAGATTAAGCTATTTAAAAGTCCTAACCATTTTGAAAAAGACCTTTAGGCATATTTATAGGAATCTTGCATACACACATTAAAAAATAACAAAACACCAAACAGGTGTTTGTCAGCACAGCGAGCCACATCCAGTGTCAGGTTCAGCCCTGAGCCCTTATCTGTGTCTCCTTACAAGACTAGTTTTGTCAACCCTGCAGAGAGACACGGTTTTTCAATAATGAATGAGTTGGCGTTATCGGCGAGACAGGAGAACAGAGTGTAATCCTGCACCAAGCCTAAGGTAAGTAAAAACAGCATCTTTAACGCTGAATAAACTCCTTACCGACGAGCAACAACGCTGAAGGGACAAGGAAAGCCACGTTATCCGTCTGCGAGCCGCTGGCTCCCAGAACTTTGCCCGAAATGGAATTAGGACACGAGCAGATGAACACAGCAGGGACGACATAATGGTCATTTCTAAATATTTAACAGTTAATGAGACAAATCTTTGCTTTTAATTAGCCAACAGTTACTATCAGGTTACAGTTGGTCATATTCGCGACAGTTAACGCCGTTTCTATGACGCGTTTCACTCTGCAGTTTTCACTGTTTTCTTCTAAGCTGATCTTTCCGCTTCCTTCAGCAGCCAGCGAGAACATTTCTAGGCACATGCACGATTTCCTAAACAAAAACCCGCTTGATGACGTAGCGAGCAACGCCAGGCACAATTAATCAAATCCGTTCGCAGGCAGCTCTCAGTTATAACTGCAAAATCGAGCGCGATCGTTTCGGCAAACCGATTAGTATGCCTAGAATTGCGAAAGTGTACGGAAGTAGCATGCATCCTTTGTGGGTGTAACAGGTGATCGCAGTGAAGCGGTGTATGTGATCGTTTCTGCGTCGCTATAGAAAAAGCCTTATTTTTGTATTACCACACTACTGCCGGTAACTGTGACAGCTGCATAAGCAGGGGGGAAAAGAGTGTTTACAGATTTATCTTTTTCCAGAAGTGCACAGATAAAATGGAGAGGGACGCCACTGGTGCTGCAGAAAGGACCGAGCCGGTGTCGCCTTTGGGGAAAAATATTCACGAAGACACTCGCGCAGCTGATTCCCACGCCTCCCGGGTAGGGACCTGTAGGAATACTGATGTCGCCCGAGCCAGGTGGACCCTGCTGAGACAGGTATGCAAGCACAGACCTCTCGCGGGGTTGTCCCTCAAGGGATAATAAGGATGATGGGAACCCAGAGGCAGCCAGTGTTTCTCCCTGTCACGCTTCCCAAAAACTCTATTGTTTACTTAACTTTTAAAGTATAATGAGTTACGCTGTATTTATTCCTTGCCCCAAAAGGAGGGGGGCAGTTTCTGTGGAGTTTCATAATCCAGCATTTATTATGACGCCTGTTTCAATATATATTACAGTATAGCAGCCTTTTTTTTGCACCGAGGTTCTGCTGATCTGCTTTAATATACAGTATTGCCTAAATTTAGTGTATAACATATCAGCTTTACAGCTTTACTGGTAACAGTAGCTTTGTTACCACTTGCAAGCCATCTTTCCCCCTCCCTACAACTTCTGTAAACCTTGCACGTACAAGAGCAGTAACTGTGCACATGGCTTTTGCTTTTTCCCTTAGATGGACATCATACAGACCTTACATTGGGCTGACAAAAAAATCTCCCTGCAGGAGGTGCAAAAAAGGCCCACACTGCTTTTTTTGCACCTCCTTCTGAACAGTAGTAAACTGAAATCGTATGGACTGTACATTGTACAGTACTGTGTTTTCCATATACAGTATAATTAATTATTTTAATTATATAATTCATTTCATTTCCATTTTATTTATATAGCGCCAAATCACAACAACAGTCACCTCAAGGCGCTTTATTTTGTAAGGTAAAGACCCTACAGTAATACAGAGAAAACCCCAACAATCAGGCGACCCCCTATGAGCAAGCACTTGGCGACTGCGGGAAGGAAAAACTCCCTTTTAACAGGAAGAAACCTCTGGAAGAACCAGGCTCAGGGAGCTACAGCCATCTGCCACGACCGGTTGGGGGTGAGGGGAGGAAGACAGGACAGAAGACACACTGTGGAAGCAAGCCAGAGATTCCCAAAAAGTTGAATCTGTTCATCTGGACGTGGTGTTTTTTTAGTGGGAGAAACGTTTCATTTACCAACTGGTAACTTCTTCAGTCTCTGACTGAAGAAGTTATCAGTCTCTGACTGAAGAAGTTACCAGTTGGTAAACGAAACGTTTCTCCCACTAAAAAACACCACGTCCAGATGAACAGATTCAACTTTTTGGGATTCTTTTACCTGGATTATTGAGCATGCATCAAGAGAAGCCAGAGATTAATAATAACTAATGATTAACAAAAATAAAAGAAATGTATGCAGCATAATGAATATGGTCAAGGATTTACTGTGTGCAATGACACATTTGTTACCTTATTTAAATATTATAGTAATCTCAAAAGACTTCTTGTCTCCATCCATCCATTTTCTTACGCTTACCAATTCAAGTTGGGGCGGGGGGGGAGCTGGAGCCTATCCTAGCTGTCATTGGGAAGACGTCGGAGTCCCCAGAGAGAACCCATGCAGTGAACATGCAAACTCCACACAGAAAGATCACAGACTGTATTCGAACCCAGGACCTTCTTGCTGTTAGGCAATAGTGCTAACCACCTCACCACTGTGTCGCCCATATTGTACTTTAAACTAAACCTGATCCTTTGTGTTTCGTTTCTAAAGAAATGTATGCAGCATAATGAATGCTGTCAAAGATTTACTGTGTACAACAACACATCTGTCACCTTATTTAAATGTTATACTAATCCCGAAAGACCTCTTGTCTGTTGGACCGAAAAAGGACTGATTCCTTCTTCAAATGCTGATACTTGACAGCCTCTGAGCAAAATTGATAACGAAGGGATGCTGTCTTTTGTGAATTCTTTAACTCCACTTTTTTTTTTCTTTTTCTTTTTTTCCCTTTCCCTGTCACAGGTGTTGCGTCAGAAGCAGGTGGAGAGTCCAGAGGTCAAACAGGTGTCTGTTCGCAGGTTTGCCACATTTGACCTATTCAGCAGAAAAAGACTTGTGGCACGAGACCATAGTGATACCTCAGATGACCAGTGGGTGGAGTACAGAAGTGTCTACTTTCCTGAGTACAGTGCCTTACTTAGGTACACACACTTGAATGGATGCACATAAGGCTCTTGCTTCATTCTGGCTTTGATAAAGCACAGTGACAGTGCAACAAACAAAGGGCCATTTTATGATGCCACAAAACATTAGACTAGTTAAAGTCAGTTGTGAACATTTTTTTGTGTTATTTTTCTTTTGTCATTAAAAGTAAATGCTTTAGTAGAGTTTTGCTGTCTGACTTATATCTAGAACAAACAGAGACAGGTATATATGAAGTACAGCAAGGTTTTGGTCATGGAGGCTGAAAGAAAATATCTTAAACATGTTTAAACTTTAAATTAAAAGTAGTATTTTATAGAATAATTTCAGATGTAGCAGAAATGCAGCCAAACCTTTTCTCTGCAAAATAGTTGAGTCAGAGATATGTAAATACACGACAAACCCAATTAGTGCTCACTTTCTGATACTTTTTCTATGGAACAAAGCTCAAAATAGGAATTCAGCATTTTAATCTTGTTCATCTATCATCTATATGAAAAAAGCATAGTTTGTCTTCCAACCGTTCTGTATAATCATTTATATTTTTGTATTTCTAAGGGATAACTTGGGGCCTCTTAGAGTTAATGAAGTGCTCAACAGTTTTGACAACACTGGTAATGTCTGTAAGTACATACTTTATCTTACTAGGCATTGTCTTTGTAATGTGTTTGAGTGTTCAACCTGATCCAAGCATGCATATGATTGTGTTCACAGCAGAGTTCATTTTACCCATAGTGCTCCCTGGCTTTTATCCTTGACACACACGCACACCCACGCTACAAGTTTGGGTTAACCTCATGCTGTGTTGTGTTAGTGTTTGATTGATGGTTTGATGCAGGTGGTTTGATTCCATCTCTCTGAATTGGAGTGTGTCTCTCGTGTGCTGCTTCTACAGTGATTTATCATGTGCTCATTCCTCCCAACTACCTTCAGATGTCCTTTAGAAGTAAAGTGGGTTGCAGTCTTCTTATTGCTTCAGTCGACACTGATGAGTGGTTTGGAAGAAAGGAAAGACCATGAGTCAAGGAGGGATTTGCACATGCTCCATGATATGGAGTGGAGTCACTTGAAGCACAGCAGCCTTAGTTCTGACCTTCATTCTTTGAAGCAGTTTTCAAGTGTTATACTAGCAGAAGTTATGGGTTTACTTTTGATTTTGTTTAATTCAGGTTGTTGTGTATAGTTTTTTGTTGGTGTATTTTAGCAATGTCTATTTAACCACAGAGGTATTTCAGCTACAGTTTGGATGGTTTTGTTTTTTTTTTTTTTTAAATAATCCACCAATGTAGGATCCAAAATGAGATTTCAGACAATTCTTTACACTTATATATTGTAGTATGCAGAGTTAATGTCATTGCAGGTTTTTCTTACAATGTGCAAAATAGATAAAATCAGTGACTCGCCTACAATACAACATTACTTTTTTTGTCCATATTAGTAGAAAAATGTCTTTAACTACACCTGCACATTAAAAATCTTGCAGCATCATGACAGGAATTTTAGAAAACAACAGTGACAAATGTCTTAATGCAATAAAAAATATGGGCTTTGTAACTATCATGTTCAGTATATGTGCATCTTGTTTACTTTTGAGTCATTATATACAGCTTTTTGTGAAGCTCAATCTTCCAAAGCATGTGATAGGTTAGGGAAAGGTCATGGGTTAGTGCTACCCAGCCAGATGGTTCCATGGGAGTCAGGGGTGAATGCCATGGCTAGAGGCTACTTCATTGCACACTGGAATCAGATTAGTAATGACAGAGCTCAGTGGCAACTCTCATTCCAACCTGCTAGAATGGGTAATCCTTTTTCTCCACAAGGAGACAAGAGGATCAATACTTTTTTCTTTGGAGAGTGAAAAAGAAGAGGTCATCATGTTTTTGGGTTGTTCCACTCCACTTCACTGCTCTTTCTGGTTTGCAGATACGTCATTCGCTCTGTTCTTCATTCTCTTCCTCCTTTAGTGTAACAAGTAGTAACTTGTATAAAGACTTTCTCCTTCACACAAGAAATTTCCAACTACTTAGAGCATGCCCTCTCATCCACATTCCTCTTTCTCAATTTTCTCCTCTCACCATTGCTCCTCTTTCTTCCTTCTACCCCTCCACCCCTCTGTCCTCCCAGCTGGAGTCATGCTTTGCCAGATGGGTAACTGAGTTCCTGACTTGGTCAGTGGATTAGCACAGCCGGAGATGAGAGCATAGAGAAGAAAAGGGGGGAGATGGTGGGTGGGCATGCCGGAGGTGTAACATGTGTGTGTGTATGTGTGTGAGAGTGTGTAAGGAGTAGAGAGCCACCAGTAAGGGGACCTCGCTCTTCAAACAATAGGGCAGCCATCTCCCTCCTGTTCTCCATCCCATGTTTGGGGCTAGTAATGCGTGAGATCAATTAGGACTGGTTGAGAGGAGGCACTGAAAGGCCCAGAGGTGACCCTGTCAGAGCTCTGGGGTATATTTTTGGGGGCGGGAGTCAGACAGAAACCCCTCTAAAATACACAAACACACATACTCACTTATGTGCGCTCCTCACAAAGATATACAGCTAGGGACAATACTTACAGAATCTAATGCTACTGTGCTAATTAACACATATTCACGTCACCCACCATCACACCCTCTCCACCTTGCCTGCTGTCTTGATAATCCCCTACCCCTGAGGTGTGGACAAGCCCAAATCCTAGGGGTCCTTGTCCTTCTGAATAGCGGGCTAAAAAGCCTGGCCGGATTAGCACACTGCTTCCAAAATGTGTGGACTCAGCTTAAAATTGCTACCCCCTCTCAGCATGACCCTCTCTCCTAGCTATTGTGTTTATCCCACAGTATATTGAACAATATATTGTTTCTTAAGATGAAGATAAAACCAGAGTCAGTGCTTTCATTGTAAGACCAGAGGACCCAGTAAGGCTTCTTAGTGAAGATTTTAGGTTATGGGTAATGTGTCTTGGATAAGATTTAAATAATGTACCATTTTTATAATATCTGGGATAATAGCGCACCCTTTGTTAAAATTTAATATAAATGCAGCTGGAGCCTATCCTTGCTGTCAAGCGACGAGAGGTGGGGTACAATCTGGACAGGTGGCAAATCTATCTCCTATACTGTATATATGGATTGCTATTAATGGAAAATGCTGGTATAACTACCTTTCTAACACTACAACAAGGCATGTGCTCTCAAGAAACTACTTAAGTGGGCACAATGAAATAATAGTAAGACAATTAAAACGATAAAACCAAATGGTTGTTTTAATGTCTGAGACATGACCCAAAAAATCTGGAAATCAGTGACCTACATTGACATTTATTTTTCACTGTCAAATGGATTGGGTTGGGGTTTGTTTTCTGTGGAATGAAATCAGTGTTTAGGACCTGTGAATGGCACTTCCATGGGTGTACACTTCCAGGTGTATTATAGAAGGCACACACTGGCTCGGCGACAGGTGACTGTTACCTGAAGTTCACTTGCTAAGATATATACGTAGAAAGCACCCCATCTGGTGGTTATCCAGAGGTCATGAATCTGCAGTAACATTTGCATTGTATGAGTGGGACTATTTCAGGCTGGACTTGATCACTTTTAACTATCTGAACTCTGAACTCCTGACCTTCCTGGTTCTTTAGCTGACACTGGAGGCTTGTAATTGTTAGAAAGCTTTGCATGAGTGTTGTTAGGAGTTTTAGGAGTACTTGTTTCCTGCTAGGGGGTCAGGATTTTAGGACACAATGCATGCCCTTTGGGGTTGGGTGACTAAGAACACATCACAGGATGTGTGAATGTGTGTGTGTCTTTAAGAGGGTTTGGATAAAGCTTGTTGACGTCACGGGGCTTTTGGTAAGAGGGCTTGTTGGGCTGTGGGGTTACTTGGTGAGTTCATGTTTCAAGCAAAGGTCACAGTGACAAACTAGAGTGCTTGTATGGACACACACACTAATTTTACTTGTGTGTGTACTTAAAGCGTTACACATTTTGTGGAGATACAAATCTGTTTGTACTGTCACATTGTGGGTTGCACCACTTATTTGGGGACAAAAAGCAAGACTCCATAAGGTAAATCAATACATTTTAGGGGGAAGACACGATAAGGTCAGGTTTTGGTTAAGGTAAGGTTTAGTGTTATACATGTAGTGGTTGTGGTTAGGAAATTAATGTAGGTCAATATGATATCCTCTGAAGCACTGGAAACATGATAGTGTGATTGTGTGTGTGCATGTAATCAAGAGCCAAGCGTCCTAATGAAGCCTAATAGAAGCTTCTTCACTACAGCTGTCATTGTCTGAATGGCTACTAGCCTTTCAGCCTCTCAGTCATCCCTATTATCTCCCACAGACTTCACCTATCACCCCTGCTGGTAAATACTATAAATCCTGAATGTTTGAGTGTTGTGAGGGAGGATCATGGAGAGGTGATTTCTGATGTTTGTGGTGGTATGGGGCCTGTTTATGACTGGAGAATGTATTTGGTAAGATGAGAGGGGTATCAGCATACATAACATGTTAGATATATAAATGGCCTATCAAATAAGCCATTCAACGCTGCACGCACAGCCTTGTGTTCTTGTCACTTTCTGTTGAAGTGGTGGACAGGTATGTTTGTATCTGTGTGTTTTCTGTATTCAGAGGCACTGTCACCTTCATGTATGCGTGTTTAATGTTTTATACTAGTGTCTAAGTGTTCTTAGCAACTGTGTGTGTGTGTGCGTTTGATTTTGCACATGTGCGTGTGTGTTGTAATAGGTGCCCCCCGTAGCCTCCCCTTGTGCCAGGCCTTTAGCGGAGCCCTGTTTGCATAATTATGCTAATTCATTGTGCCATAGTGCTAATTAGACCTTGTTAGACAATAGCGCTAGACTGGGAGCTGGCTGACATACACACACAGACACACACATAGTATGCTCACTCAGACTGTTGTGTCAATGACAAGGTTTGCAGTCCCCCTCTGCGCTGTTTATAACATGCTCTCTATAGAAATGGTTCTCTACTGGTGCGCTCTGGACTGAGCTCAGGTGTCTCTTACGATTTTGATTTAAGCTAATGGAACAAAAATCAATGTGAAGCAAGACTGCTACTCGAGCTTCTTTACAATGCAACACAATTGGTCCATGCCCTTATTTTCATTCTCTCTTATTTCTCAAAGCTTTTGCTTAATTGCTCCTGTGCCAGTAGTTTTTCTAAGCTCTACTTATTTTGTCATTGTACATTACGATGATGACCAATAATATGCTCTTCAGTTTATATTCAGTAAACAATATGATCTGAAGATAAGCAATCCAGACATCAAGAAAAAAAACTACATGAATGTTTTAGGATTTCTCAAAAATACACATTTCTTGGTTTCTTATTTAAAACAGTTGTGTGGTATTTTGAAGGGCATTGTATAATCACTAAATTAAACACCAGATACTGGTTCCAGTAGCCTGTTTTGTCTCCCTGTAATTGATTCTATTAAAAAAAAGATAACCCCAGCTTGGTGTTGTATATTTTTTTTCTCATGAGCAACACCTGCCACACCTAACATGGTCCAAGAGAGGCTGGAGAGGCTTGAGTTGCTTTTGATAGTAATTACTTGGATCTCTTGTTTAATGGGAAAAACAACAGTTTTGCACTTGTATTGGTTTGTGCTGTGAATCTATCTATCTATCTATCTATCTATCTATCTATCTATCTATCTATCTATCTATCTATCTATCTAATATACTTTATAGATAGATATACTGTATATATACTGTATATAGCCACAACTTTCAGAGTTGCTGTTCTCTCAAGCATTTTTTTTGTGTGGCTTTGTTTTTGATACACAATAACAAATTGTAAGCCAAACTAAATGCAAAAAGCACAATTAAATACTACTTTTGTATGTTCTGTACAGTTTAAAAATGACACATTGAAATACTCCAGCATTTTTAGCCATCGCCACAGCAATTGTTTCTAAGTCTATAATTTAACCGCTAAACACAAAAAGACAGTCACACAGTAAGTGGATGTGGCTTTTAAAGTGTGTATGCACATGTGCCTGTAGTGCGTGTGTCACTTTGTGGTGTAGGAGTGGGGGTTGGAGGTATTGTAAGTATGACTTGAGGGGCTTGAGGGCACATTGAAAGAGTTGCTGGTTGATTTAATTGAAAGTAATTGATTTTTGCTTCTGTAGCCTTGTCTCCTCCATCCGTTCACTGGAGGAAATAAGAAACAGGGACTCGCCTGAAGTACTGTTGGGTGTTAGAAGCTTCTTGGCACTCGGGAAGTAAACAGTCGCCACACTATATCTAAACACAAGTTGATGCTAATGTGCAGATGCAGGCAGAAATGTTTATGTACATGCACGCACACACACGGACACACATGTACATGCACGCTAACGTTCCCTGCAGTAAACCGTCATTATGACTTTGAGCACAATAGAGATTGAAGGTGAGCTGTTGGGTGTAGCTTTGCTCAGGGAGTTCTTTCCCTTTATAGCCAGCAGTTGATTTTGTGAATTTGTGCATGACTGAGAGTTTGTGTGTGCGTCCAGATGCGTGTGCACTTGCGCACTATTACCAGTAAGCGGTGGGGATTAAGTTCAGGAAATGAGTAGAGCGTTAAAGGGTGCTTCCCTGCCTAGTGCTCTTGCATTGTCACCACTGCTAATACTCAGCTAATTACAAGGACATACTTTAACAGCAAGCTCAGCCCATAACCCTCATGTCTCTCCACTTGGCTCCCCCCTTTTCTTAGGTTACCCCCTTACCCTAGAATTAGGGGATGAAATGAAAGAGAGAAAGAAAAGAGAAAGAGTAATAACAGGTCGCTCCCCTCCCTAAAAGCTCACCCTCCCTCTGGACGGATACAATAATTGGATTTTTCTCCATTTAAGTCAACCCAACCCCTATATGCCCCTCCTGGCAATGTTCCCTATGGTGCATAAGCTCAGCATACACTGGCCTCTTCAACCATGTAAAACATACACACAAAGAAAGTGTGTGTTAGAACAGAGTATATATCACTTAGTTATGATTGCTACCACTTTATTCATGCAATAGATGTTATGTGTTAAAATCTGAGGAGTCTGGACATAGAAGTGATCAGCTGTGCTGTTAATTCCTTTATAGCAATGGTAGTTATACTAATTTGCTATGCAATCATGGAAGGAGATCTTGTTTTTTTACCCTTAAAAATAATATATTTTTGTTATCTTGTGTCAAATATTTCAATCCGTGCTCAAGCATAATGATTAATTCAAAGCTATAAAACCTTCAAAGGTATCTTTTCCTGATTAATCAAGTGCACAATATACAATCTTTTACATCGTCACAATGCCGAATGCCCCCTTAGGCATAACTGCTCAGCGGCATATAAAAGTCAGATAAATTTACATTCAACAGACTGACAAATATACCCATAGCATTGAAAATATATCCTTAGGGATCAAGATGAGACTTTATTTATACTAACTGTTCACATGCTCTTTGTGAATGTGCCTTTTGTGTGTACCATAAATGTATGCACAAACACAAATGTGCTGAGTATGTTTCCATTAGTGAGCTAAGTGATTAGTGTGTGGTAGTTAATTTGGCTCTCCTCCCACTTGTACCCATCAAGTGCACCACTATGTACTTTCACAAGCACAAGTGCATGAGTGTGAGTGTGTTTGTTTATGCGTAAGCAAGACTCTGTGTGAATGTCCCTAATGATGTTTTAAAACAAATAGATGATTAATGTGATTAGTGCGTTAGTTGGAGAGTGGAGCAGCTATAGCAAATGGCTACATGGCCATATGGGAATAGGCTTTGGCTTCACTCCAAACACTCAGTTTGTGTTTGTGTGCTGCAGAGTTTCTTTGCTTTGCATTGGTTTCACCATTTTCACCTGCTGTAGTGCTATGAAATAGAATTGTGAACTTTTTTTAAAGTAGATTTGTAATCCACTTTTTTGTGTGTGCATAAGTTGCTTGAGGTGACGTCTGTAAAGCAGATGGAATGTGTTTATGCTGCTATTCTCCTCTTTTCATAATATACATAAGGTTCATTTTTTTTATCAGCGCTTTATTTTATCTGCAGGAGCACATCAGGTCTTGAGGTATTACCTGATATATTGGCTTTATCTTTATATTCTGTTTAATATATAGTGTCAGATGGACATCACTGTGAGTATGAGGTTCTGATAATTATCAATAAATAATTTCAGCTCACTGGAATCATTAGTGCTTGAGACTATTTGTCAAAAAAAGCCTAACAGAGAGGAGGAGCAGCTGCTCGTCAACCTTGAGCCTGTCAACATGTCTTTGCTGAAATGGCTAATGTGTTTGCTATTTAGCTAAAGAGCCATTAACTTGCTTTGTGACTCACTATATAGCTTTAATGCACAAACTGCTACAGTCACTTGTTCATTCTGTCAGTCTCTCTCTCTCTCTGTCTGTCTGGAGACTCTCTAAATAGCCCCACAGGGCCCTTTAACTGCCAGTTGACTGTGCTAATGCTAGGTGTTGACGCTAATGGCCGTGCTACATGCTAATGTGAGCTAGTGTAGGCCTTTGAGGGGAAAGCTAACTGATTTTTAAGTGCCCCCCTGAGAGACGGCCCTAATCATTAACAAGCTGGAGTATCTCTCTGGGGCTGCAGGTTGAAGAGACTCCAGCTGTTGTGGCTGTGCTAGCTGCTGTCTTTTAGAACATAATGGGACAGAAGTTGTCTGAGTTTGACATTAGACTTGTGAGGAAGCTAAAAAGACTGAAGGGGTGACAGTGAAATAGGTGTAAAATTCATGCTTGGAACACTAAATTTATATACTTTATTTAACATGAACTTATGTGGATTTTGGTGAACTTTAGACTTTTTTTCTTTTACTCCCTTGCTCTTGCTTGCTTATTCTCTCTCTCACATGTATGCAGGCGTCTCTGTATCTGTCCACAGCAGGCCATGGCGCCACAGACCTTTGTGTCTGCCCACTGAGGCTGAAATATACTCTCTCTGACTCCCCCCTCTCTCTTTCTTTCTTCCTCTTTTTCTTTCACATATGCAGTGAACAGAGGGAAAAGAATAGGAGAGATTACAGGAGTATAGTGACTGAGGTGCAGGAATGAAGAGGTCTAGCCATAATTTTGAAACATTGTCCAGCAGATCCTCATGCACCATGACACCATGCAAATTATAATTATATTGTAAAGTTTTTCTGTGACTAAACTAGGTTTTAATGTATATCTAGTAGATAATATTAAGAGAAGACTCCCTTTGTTGGCATATGCATTTTTTGCAAGCTGTAATGTAATTTTGTTTAATGGCAAAGACTTTTTTTTTTTAAGCTACATACAGTATCTCTGGCTTATTCATTAATTTTAGTGGTTTAATGTTGACTGTGATTGTGTAAGGTTCGGCGTTAGGAATATGAAAATCTCTGACAACACTTGCCTGAGAAAGATCCTACAGATCGAAAGGTTGCCTTTTTTTATAAATGATTAAAGAATTAAGTTATTCGTTGGAGCTAAATCATGTGTCCAAGTTTCTTGTCTTTTGAGACAATGGCTGAGAAGACACAAGATACTGTGGTGTCATGTATCAGCTCATTACCAGTGAAGTCCTCACAACAGCATGTTTACTCCTGTCCGCACCAATAAACACTCAATTCCAAGAAAAATGGGAAAAAAATTTGTGTCTTTTTCTTTTTTTGCATGTGACAATGATTGAGGCGTTTGGATTAATGCAGGCAGTGCTGGTGATTTGGGGGGGATGTGGTTATGTCAGCCACACTCATGGTAAGCTCTCATTAGTACAGACCTGCCATCAGCGCTTTTTCAAAACAAATAAAGTTCAACTGTGCTTGAAGGATTTTACTGACATTGTCTTTATTGTATCCTACAGCAAAAGCCATGGTTCACAAATGCTTATATAGGCACTAAATATGCCATATAAGACAGTAACTGGAGGAAATATGGTAGAAAATGAAATTATTATTTTTATAATTTTACTCTGTTAATTATAATTGGACTTTGTTTGATTCAGCACATGCTTCTCCACAAGCAGACACATTTAAAGGGTGTAGCCTCAAAACTTTACACTGAGTTTAGCTCCTGACATAGACAGTCAGTGATCACGACTATGGCACATATGTCCGCATTAGGCGTAATTCAATTCAATAAAGACAAACTGTTTAGCAATAGGCTTAATGACTTGAACAATGATTTAATATTGTGATAGTGGCATATTGATCTGGAAAAAGAAGAAAACTTCATTTATGTCATGCCAATATTTTTCATTAAGTGTTTTACTTTAGAAAGGCAACATGTCCCAGTGAGGTTTTTTTTTTTTTAAGTTGCTTATATGTGGGCTGGATAGGAGCACAAAAACATGTTAACACTAATACAAACAGGAAAACAATAAATCCTGATGGGAACCTACAGCTAGACAGTGCTGGCACTAATCAATTAAGAAAGGAGGAAAAGTTGTAACATAAAATATTACAAAATAATGTATACATAAAATATAAAATAGAAATCACACAAAAGTGCACAGCTCTGGTAAAATTCAAAACAAGCTACAGTAGGCTTTCATTCCAACCTAGTATTTTACTCCAATCATTCCTACATTTCTAAAGATACAAATAGAGCCTCAATATGCCATTAGATACTCATGTTAATAAACAAAAAATAAATTTTGAGGCTTTATGTGCACATGTACACAACAAATTGGTGTCTCAGTAGGGACAGAAAGGATTACTGAAAGATTGGTGTCCTACCCGGTGGCTGGATGGATTCCCTCCAAACTCCCACTGCTTCCCCACTGGGCCTTTTATCCTGAGTGAGTGTGAGTGTGTGTGTGTGTGTGTGTGTGTGTGTGTGTGTGTGTGAGTGTGTGTGTGTGTGTTTTCAGGGCTGGAAGTAGAGAGCGAGGGTTAAGTGCAGGATCACAGATGGAGACATAATTTTTAGTGCCCTATCTTCTTCCTCCCTCCCTTTCTTACTATTTCTGTGTATCTCTTTTCTTTCTCTACTTCTCTTATTGCGGTTTTCATACTAAACTAAACTTTTTTTGGGGTAACCTGAATATTGCTATTTCACTGAAGCAACTGTATGTGTTGGTATTTAGTGGGAGAGTAAGCTTTATCCAAGTTTACCTGTTATAAGTACAACAAATGTATGAAGTGGAAGGGGTATTTTGCTATTTTTTGTGGAAGTTTCCATACAAAGGCATTAATTGAGGTAAACTAGGCAAAGATCACTGCTCACCATACCTTCAGAACATATGGAAAAGATTTGCCTGACTCTGGATTAGTGCCAAAATGATGAGTTGATTAACAGATTTGAAATATTTGGGTCTTGGACTCAAACAAGGCAAAACAAGACACTAGTAGATGTCATTTTCGGTTTGTGAGCGGCGGTTTTCAGTATTTAGTGGAATATTATGTAACATAGAATGTGATTATATGATAATAAAAATGATTATTTGGTGTAGCTTTTTTTCTGGACAGCTAAGGTGTTGAATATGAACATTTACCAGTACTCCACGGTCAGCTGTGGCAAATCAAATGCAAGTTTAAAAAAGGTCTGGATCAGGTATTTAAACCTGATCCAGACCTTCAGATATGGTGTGATTTTTCTAAAGTAAACAAGAAGTTGTTAAAAAAGACGTTTCAGTGCTGGACAGTGGAGTAGTAGCTTACCACGTCAGCGCTACAGGTTCTAATTTTCTTGTACTGCTGGTAACATCTTCGCTCACTGATTCATTGCTTTCCACCCTCTCTGCTGTGCTTCTTCCCTCCCTCTCTGCCTTCCTCGCACTCTCTCCACCCACCAGTGATTGCACAATCTTCCCATCACCACCACAATCATAACAGCCCAGATTCTGTGCCAGTGTGTAACCACCACCAGTCTACACACATGCACTCACACATGCACACATGTGTCCTCGAGGAGACATACAGCTGAAGCTTTTATGCCGCTTTCCCAAGTGGCTGTTTTCGAGAACAGCCACAATGGAGGGCCTAATGTGGATTTGTTTAGAGAGCTGGTTAATTGGAGTAGGATGCTCTAATTGCACCTCTTTCATGATGTGTGTGTCTGTATGTTTGTGGAGGTGTGTGTGTGTGTATGTGTGTGTCACCTGGCCTTTGTTTGGACTGTGTGTGGGAAAACATTTGCTCAGCCATAGTGACAGTATATAAACACTATAAGCTACATAACACGAATAAGGGGTGTAAAGTGCCTAAGTACAGAGAGGGAGAGAAAGATAAATAGTGCACCTTGTAATAGGTATAAGCTGGTGTATGTGCAGAGTGACCAATTTATCTGAATACACAACTGTGCATCTGTCTCTTTTTGTCAGTGTTGTCCCCCAGCTGGGGGTGCTCTAAGTCTTTGTATGACTCTGCTATAGTTGCTTATGTTTGTGCCTGTGTGGATGAATCCCTGGCTGTGTGTACAAAGAAGCTACTGGCCACTTTTAGCATCTTTGTTGTCATGCCACAGTGTCCTTTTAAAGAGGCACACTAAACCCAGACACACAGTGTGGGCACCCACACACTTTCTCACTATCAGACTTTTTTTTTTTTTAAGTGTGTGTGTGTGTGTGTGTGTGTGTGTGTGTGAGAATCAGGTTCTCAGCTTCCTCACAAGAAAACTATGATTGACAGATCAAACATCCCGATGCATCTACATGGTGTCAACAGTCACTGAATGACAGGCATTAAAAATCGTCTGAATAATATAGCCTTTTCAGTCACAAGAGCTCGACACATCGATCTCTTATGGGAGATATTAGATACACGAATTAACACACTTTAGAAAAAATGTAGGTTCTCCACCTCTTTCTAAATATTTTCTGCCACTTTTATTTTCACCAAATCTCCATTATTTCCTCCTCTCTCTTGACTTTGCCTCTGCACTTTTTGTCAGTCGAGTTCTTTTTCTGTCTCAGCTCAGCATCCAATCCACTTGATGATGATAATGTGTGTGCGGGTGTCTCTGTGTGAGTGATAACACATGGCATGCTCTAAGTGGGCCGTAGGCCTAAAGTTAATCAATGATTGTCGTTTAAGGCCATCCTCATCCCTCAAGCACACACACAGACACGCATGCACACCACAGCACTTCAGTGATCAGTTGAAAATGAGCGTTTTATACTTTTGCTTGTCCGCTAAAGGACATGGACAGTCTCCATCTCTCTTTAGACTTTCTTTCTTTGTGTTCTTCTTTATTTTTTTTTGTCATTGTTTGGCATTATGAGAGCAGAGAGTGATCTCTTTTGTAAGCGTAAGCGTATGTGTTTGCCCTTCTCTTTGCCTGCGTGTGCCCCCATGTGTGTGTATTCATGTGCCCACATGTTTTTGAAGGGTCAGTGTAAATGGAGATGTATTATTAGTAACCATTCTGAGTTTGGCCACTGTAGTCCTCTAGCAAGGCAATCAGATCACTTAAAAGGCTACTTGGTCTATGGTCTATGGCCTAAAGCTTTCTGTCTCTCCTTGTATGTCTCTGTCTCTCTCTATCCTTTAATGCCCCTCTCCAGCTCACACAAAAACCCCAGAAGCCATGGCCATCACCCCTTATCTTCTCTCTCCTCACTCAGCCACTTCTCCTCACTACCATTCCTGTCCTTTACCTCCATGGGGGAAAAAAGGACAAGGTCATGAAGATAAACATAGAAAAGTGAAAGTGGGAGAGAGAGAGAGAGAGCGAGAGAGAGAGAGAGCGAGACAGAGAGATCTGAAATGAACCGTCTCATTTGGACATTAGCCCCTGGGCTACAGTGGTGAGAGGCCAGCTAGCCTAGCGGATAATGCCCAATTGTGTATAAGGGACTTTTTTTTTAGCTTCAGTTAGCTGGCTACATTGACAAGCTATTACTGGAAAGAAAGAAAGAAAGAAAGAAAGAGAGCAGGGTAATGCAAGGGCTCTTGGATGGGTGACTGTTTGTGTGTGTGTATATATTGTCTATATGTGTGTGTGTGTGTGTGTGTGTGTGTGTGTGTGAGAGAGAAAGAGAAAGACAGGTGGGTAACTGCCTCTTGGACCTAGTGGCAATGACATTGCTTTACTTACACATCACTGGTGCACTGAAGAGTGTGCAATACACCCGGATGCATAATGATATGTATTTGTGTGTGTGTCTGTCTTGTCTCTTGACAGCATGCTTAGTGGACTATTTCCATCCATGCGTGCATGGTAGTGGACAACATTGCCACAGAGTCAGCACTTTGTGCTGCATATGAACCTTGTTCACTTGAGTAGACTGTTTAGTGAAAGGTCCCTTAACCTCAATGACATAGTGAAGGTTGATAGTGGAATCCTTGAAAATGCTCCCATAGAGCTACATGGGAGAGTCTTTGCAAAGATAATGAATGAATTACAGTTATGATTGTGATATTCTGGGCTGGTATAATAATTGGACTAGTAGCCAGTGTCTTTTTCTGTTTGTTTGCGCCAGTTAAAGAAATAAATCTTCTTTAGAACAGTAACTAACCAGTTAAAAAAAGTTTCAGCTCTTCATCCCACTACTTTCAAACATTTCACAGCAAAAAAATTGATGTAATGCAACAGATGAAAATGAGTCACAGACATCTGTACATGTCTGTGCCCATATCGGTCAACAAGCCTGAAATCGGCTGATACTAGTAGTAATTTGTGATCTTTATTTTGTCTTTAAGTAAGCATGAACATGTAACAAGTAAAATAAATAAAATAAAATAAAATAAGCAAACAAAAAACCAAAAACTCACAGAAACCAGGTCCAGAAGTAGATGAGAGATGAGATGGGAGAGGGGTCTCTCAATTCAATAAGCCTTTAAGATCCTCCACAATTTTGGCCCAAAGTTTAACTGTGTCTTCTTTTGCTCTGTGGATTCAGGCGGTGGAAACACAGAAAATAAAAAAAAATTATTCCAGTTAATTATTTTATCACTGAGTGCACTGTCAGTTCTCATTGCTGCACATTACAGCTCTGAAACTTTAAACTGGATCCATTTAAACATTTAAGGTTATCGTCCCACAGCCTAATAAAGTAGACGTGGAAAACACTTTAGTTTCTCAGCAGATCAAAGTGAAATTAATTTGATTGACTGAACAGGTATTCTTGGTTCTGTGTTCTAGTAGCTGCAATTCCAGCAGAGTACAAGACACTTAGCAGCAGATTAGAGTCAAGTATAACAACATTGTTTAAATTTTCAAAATCACCAAATTAATAGATGGACATTCCTGTCACAATGCTACACACAGTTTTCGCTTCATTTAGTGGTTTTAGTAAGGTACGGTTTAACAAGCTGCACATATAACATATTACCCCAGCACAGAATCTATATCACACTAAAAACATGCTGGAAATAAAAGAATCAGTGAAAATGTGGCACTTCCAGCCGATTTTAAAGCAAAACTCTGATCATAACCTGCTCCTGACAGTTTCAGTTTTTATTCTCTCAGACTCTGTGGTGTTTAAGGTAAAGTTTAAATTTAAAAACAGAATTCAAACAAAAAAACTAACCCTGCCAACAAAAAAAAAAGAAAAGAATAAAATTGTGTCTAAGAATCTATATTTATTACTGAGGCTCATCAGGGAAACACAAAGACTTTAGACGCCACTCCCCGCAGAGGTCCAAGGGATCTTCCAAGAATGGGGATGCTATTTTCTGGAGAATTGATTGGTCAGTAGGCGGTGATTTCATACCTGTTGATCTCTAAACTGGAACCTAACCTGCTCCGGAGCAAGTTAGGTTCACAGCATAAGTTACCATGGCGATATACCCCAGTAAGAAGTGAACCACCTTTGTAGTACAGAAAACCCAGGGTTAACCCTGAATTTACCTGGATAAGCCAAAATCCGGCTTCGTAGTAACACTAGGGCCTTCGTAGTAGGCCCTAGTGTTGTGGACAAAGACTTGGTTCATCTTGATTCAAGTAACTTCATGTTGTTCACCTATCCTATCTTGTTTTATTTTTAATGACATTTTCATATACATATATGGTTTTGTCTGCCACAGTGTGAAGGAAGGCTCAGTTATTTTTCTGAAATGGCAGATGTTTTAAACTCTGCTCCTTTTCCTCTGCATCTTTGTTTGTTGTCAGATGCATGCATTTCAGTAATATTTACCATAACACCCATAGTCCTGCTGTCATGAATGTTCACCTGTATTTTTCTTAGATCTGATGTGAATCCAGGCTGCTTAACAGCCAGTATCCACAGACTGCATGACTCCTGAAAGACATTTAGAGTAAGTCTGTCTGGGGTACTTTGATCTTAAGTGTCCATCTCAGAGAATCTGTAAAATGCTCTATAGATGTTTACAATGACTCAGAGTAATTTTAGTCTAAAACACACATTGATGGAAAGCACTATGGAAAATGGATGTCTTTACTAGGGTCAGGTGGTCAGATAGAGCCTTGTATCTATGAATTTATACTCTCTGAATAAGTGTTGACTTGTTGCACCCAGCTGTAAGTCTCATTTAAGAAAACTCTTCGATTTTCTTTAGTTTTTCTCAGACATTCACAGTCTCATTGTATTCAACAATTGTCAACTTTATGAAATACACAAATGATTCCATTGAAATTAGGTAGATTAAAAGTTATTAATTTGTATCTGTATTTTTTAAACATCTTCTTTCTTTTCTAAATTCTGTATTTTTTAAGTGTAAAATCTAGAATTACCACTTTGTGGTTGTATCTCTCAGTCAAGTTGCAGTTTATAGTCGTGTCTGTTTCAGACTCCAGTAGTGATTTGATAGGTGGGCACCAAATGTCACTAAAATGAAATATGGTCACGGTCATACGGCACTGATTAATGGCCAGAGAAGTGTTTTTAGCAGGAGATTGTGATGTCACAGTGAAGGTGACGTTTAAATTTGAAGAAATTCCTTCAAGATGTTCAACTCATTCATACCAGAATTGAACATACAGACAGACAGGTGTGATAAAGACAAAAAAATTCCAGTAAATATGATGATCTTGTTCTTCATATATGCACAACAAAGTAAAACATTGCTGGGATAGGATAGTAGGGGAGAGGGCTGAGGCAAAGAGAGAGAGAGAGAGAGAAGAGGAGAATGCCTAATAGAGATATATCATTACACTGTTATATGTGTAATCTATTGTGCTGCCATTGAACAGCAGCAGCATGGGTTTGGCAGTAGGCCACGCACACACACACACACACACACACACACCTACACACACACACATACATGCTGTGCCTCCAGTTGGGCAGTAATAGAGGGTGTGAGTGTATTAGTCGCTACAGTCCAAGTGTTAAGTGCTGGCCTGGTGTGTGTGAGATCGATGACAGCCGGCCCCTCATTCTGACACACACACTCACACACACACACACACACACACTCACACACACACACCAGACACTGTGACACATAGCTTGGGGTCAGGGGTCATACACAAACACCTCAGTCTCTAAAACACACTCAGATATCTCTCTGTATTTCTGTGTGTGTGTGTGTATATATATATATATATATATATATATGGATGTATCAAAAACACTTTCTGTGTCTATAACACACACATTCACACACTGCCATACATATACCCATCTTGTGACCGTGGGGAGGGGCCTGCTGTCAAGCACCGGTGGTCCATCGATACTCTGGCAGAGCACTAATGCCTGCTGTCTGCTGATGGACACTGGCCTGCCTCCAGGGACCATTAGACTCACTGGGACACAGGCAGACACACAAACGCACATCAGTACACTAACATGAAACACATAAATAAACCTAGTACTCTCATGAACCCACAAAACATAGTATTTGCAGGCTAAAATAAAACAAACACCTGCATGTACAGTACATACATACACATTTGTGTGTTTTTGTTTTTAGGATAATGAGTGTACTACACAGCAGCATACAGAGCAGCAGTAATGATGTGACAATTCTGCAACAAGGAAATGTGAAGTAAGGCAAAAACATAATGACAGTACTTATAATTGCTAGATATAAGAAATTATGGACATGCCTTCAATGGTTACTGTAAGGAAAGTTCACTGTTACCTCAACAGTAACCCAAAAAATGTACATAAACAGTTAAGATACAAAAGTGCAATTACATGATGTAGAAAAGTATTGAAAAAAAATCACCTCTAGTTCTGAAGTAAGCTGAGAGACACAAATAGTACACAAAAATGTCAACTTTCGTTAGAAGAATTTTATATTTCCATTTTCTTTTCTTGTTCACAAGTAGTTGGATAGGTGCTGCGGGAGTTAGACCAGCAGTAATGCGGGCGTTGTACCAGACTGTTTTGGTGAAGAAGGAGCTGAACCAAAAGGTGAAGCTTTCAATTTACCAGTGCATCTATGTCCCAGCCCTCACCTATGGTAATGACCGAATGAGTACAGTCGCAAATACAAGTGCCCTAGGATCCCTCCTAGGTGCTTCCCTTTGGAGGTTTTCCGGGCACACCCTATTGGGAGGAGAGCCTTGCTTAGACCCAGAACCCGCTGGAGAGATTATATATCTCATCTGGCCTGGGAATGCCTTGGTATCCCCAAAGTGGAACTGGAAAGTGTTGATGGGGAGGATGTCTGGAATACTCTGCTTAGCCTGCTGTCACTGTGACCCAACTTCAGATAAGTGGATGGATGGATGGATGGATGTTTCCATTTTTGTATTAGCCCCCAGCTGCTTGTGTTGGGGGTCAAGAGGAAAATGCAAGTTTTTTTGGATCATGATTTTTGGAAATAGACCTTGCTGATGAGTTTTTTAATACATTTTATAACACATTGAGCAAAACAAGGAAGGTGCTATTCTGTTTCATAATATTAAAGAGAGAGAGACACATTTCTACAGTGGATATCTCCTGTGTTTGGCAACTCAAACCAAAATAATTTTGATGGATAAATGTCATAAAAACTG
This sequence comes from Heterochromis multidens, assembly GCA_015108495.1. Lineage (NCBI taxonomy): Eukaryota > Metazoa > Chordata > Actinopteri > Cichliformes > Cichlidae > Heterochromis > Heterochromis multidens. Next base: position 9,853 of record VUQS01000498.1, on the reverse strand, counting down.
TCCCTTTTCAACCGCATCTCTTATTTTGACTTTGGCTAAATCCCATTTACGATAGATTTAAAAATATTTTTCCAAAGTTATTTGGTATAAATCTCTGGCAGTACTCGTCATTTCCTGCGGTGCATTGCTAGGAGTTTATAATCCCAACTCACAATCCTCTTTTTTCCTGTCCTGAGCCGGGCAGTAGGGTCACGAGGTCATCAGTGTTCACATGGCTAAAAATCATCAGAGTGCTGCAGGTTCAAGTGCTATGTTCTGATCCTTTGCCTTGCTAGCCATCGAACTGCAATCCAGACACCATTAGTGCTACTCTTCTCTACTTTACTGTGGCTATTTGGTCCTTTTCTTCATTCTCGTTTTCAGACCCCTCATTTTTGCAGCTCCCTCAGATTCATCCAATTGAACACACTCTCACAGATCAGTATTACTCACTGAGTGTCAAGCTCAGCACCTTTTTAGATGAATTAGCTGAACAACATACGTGCTGAAGTGTGTGAAAGAGAAGAAGATGAGAGAACAGATGCCTGGGAGGCCCTAAAGTGGATGAAGTGCAGTTGGTTGGGTGCAAATCAATTATCTGTAAAGCCACATCATAATCAATACATGATAAGTTGAGTTAACAAACCAATGTTTATATCTCCCTGTCACAAAAATTACCTATTTATTTTGCTATTTGCAGTTCTTCTTGTTCTTTTTGTTGTTGTTCTTCTTCTGCTTGTTCTTCTTTTGTCCTCCGTCTAGTTTCTTCCTGTCAGTTGTGTCCCACAGCATGTGACAGTTACATCTCTATAGAAAAGTACGTCTGATTAACAGTTAAATGAAAGTTAAATGTGAAATTGTTTTAATTTGAAGGGCATTAATCTCCATGCTGTGGTGAACCGTAACTTTTTAAAATATTTCTTTAGTTATATAACATATTCAGCAGCTTTTATTGAAATCAAACAGTTATACTTAATAAATATCACAAAACAGCATTGTTATTTGATTCAATACTCTTCTGAGTTCCTCATTAAACCAGCTAATTACTACTCAGCACTGTAACAGTCTTTGTTTTATTGGCTCAGCACAATAAAAAGGCATCCCTTGAGCTCAGAAAAAACAGTCCCATAATAACTAGGGGAAAAGCAAAGAATAATAAAGCTCTTGATGGTGTTTGGAGTATGTCCATATTAGATGAAAAAAGCAATAATTAGAGTTGATAGAGATTTATGGCACATACGGGACTCGACGTCTTCTGAGAATTACGTGTATATGTGAGTGCTGTGTTTTCTTTCTGTCCCCTTGAGTGTTTTTTTTTTGTTTGTTTATTGATTAGGGGAAAAAATAAAGTTGTCAACAAGAACCAGGAGCAGAGTTGCAGAAGACACAAGTGTGAGTGGAGAGGAGTGAGCAACACAGAGGAGAAGGAAACAAAGTGAAAGATGATGAGCCAGAAAGCAGTGAAAGGACACCTTGAAAGAGAGAGAAAAGAGAGAGATGGGTCCTGACAGGAGAAGGGGACTGTCTGTAGATTTGCCTGCATCAAATCCAGGCGCCTGCAGGCATCATCACAGTACAGGCATATACACACACACGAATATACACACAGATGCACAGTGATAACCCATCAGCACTGGCCAAGTGTTGTTTAATCCAACCTGACTTGCACTCGACAGAAAAAGCAAATTCACTTCCACTCACAGTCTGAAAAACGGAGCGCTCTTCACATAAATGGCAGCGCTCTGAATTACCCCGTTTATATGTGTGTGTGTGTGTCTTTGTGTATGTGTCTGTGCCTGCTGGCATGCACATGTGCACACACTCTACAGCTCATGTTTTTATTTTTGGGATGATTTTTTTTTTTTCAGTGTGTCTGTGCGTGTGTTTACATGTATTGGTGGTGACAAGCTCTTCAGCAGTACCCCCTTCATTGTGTGACAGGCAGATAGCTAGGCTGCTCTGCTCCCTATTGTTTGGGGGCTGTCATCAAACCCTGCTTGTACAGCCAGTTATACAGCCCGTATGTGTGCATGGGTGTGTGGGAGACAGAGTTTGCTTTTTGTTGGTCTTCCTCATCTTCATATGTGCTAATGCATACACCTGAACCTATTTGTGTGTTAATGAGTGCATGGATGCACTATGTGCACAGGTGAGTGTGTGTGTTGGATTTGTTTATCAGTGGTGCAGCGAGAAAAAGAGGAGAAGATCAGCACTGACAAGCCATTGTTTAACAGACTTATATAGTTTGGCTGGAGCACTCTACTGTACTGTACTCCCCTCTCCTCTCCATTGTTATGTGACTTGTCATTAAGCCCTTGTTGCCCAGTCAAAATGTGCAGGAGTGCTTGTTAGGCACAGCGCTGTCATTTGTGGAGAGGAGTAGGTGAGCCTAGCACAGACACATGCACATAAACACACACAAACAGAGGTACAAGAGGGCAGAAGCACAGAGTGGGTACTGCAGATGTTAAAAATTATTTTTGCTCAATATCTATGGTGCTCGATGTATTATTAACATTCTCATGTAATGCTGTTAAAAAAAGGCACAAGATGTGCTGATGAAATTAGAAGTCCCACATTGTTGAAAGAGTAAAGGAGAAAATTTCACACAGTTTTGGGAGAATAAAAATAAATTTATACATAAGAGGTGGAAACTGGAAGAAGGAAAATCCACTGACTGTGTGTTTTCTTCTTGAATGAAATGAATAGAAATAGAAATCAAGGATATTCTTTGACATTGAAAAGTTATGAAATTGTTTGTTTTTTTTTTGTTGTTTTTTTTTTTTGTAAATTATAGCCGAAAGAAGAATTGTATTACCAGTCTTTTCATAATAAATTAGAAGTTCCTGTTTTAGTTTAACTGTGGGAAGAATAGTACAGTCATGTAAGGCTGGATTTATGCTCCTTTGAAAATCCATATGAACAGTGTACATATGCAGAGAAAGGTGCTTGCAGCAACTGACCCACATACATCTTCAATCTCAACAATATGTCAATCAAAGTGATTGGATTGCCCATCTACATCAGGCAGGGGGCTTTACACAACAATACAGACTTTTTCTGCATGTTAGTCCAAAAAAAAAAAATCGAAAGAAATTTGCACATATTGTGCTTATTTGTTTTTGCACAGCCCTGAAAAGCACATTCACAAACACAGGCACAGGCACAGATGTATGGCTAGATCCTCATCCAGCACATCTTGGATGGAGAGTCTAAACATTTTCATTTTACTATAAAACACTTTCGACATGATCACCTGCAGCGCTGGACTCATCAGGACAGACTGACAGGCAGACGGACAGACAGTCTAGTATCCTTCTCTGGTCTATTTCCTGTGTCAGGAGGGGACAAAGACAAACAGTGACATCACTTCCTGATGAGGACAATCACACAGGAACAGGTCAGGAGCCTCCAGAAGTGCCGTCATTGCCATAACAACCTGGCTGCAACAAAGAACACGCACACACAACTACAGACACAAATGCACACATATACACAGTCTGACACTATTGTTAGCTGCTAGCAGTTCTGTTTATTGATATAATTTTGAAGCATTGTACATTTCTGTATTCTTTCCCGCAAATTCACTTCCTTTATGCTTTTCTATCTACCTCGTATTTAGTCTGTTTCATTGTTGCGTATTTCTCTTTTGGTCGGATACACTGTGAATTTGGTCATATCGCTCTAATTCTTCAGCTTAATCCTGCAATAAAAGTTACAAATTTTCAGTTTTTACACAGCTTTCTCTTAACTTGCAAACTCAAGTTCTCTTAGTTGTAACTCTTTACCCTTTGAAAGCGTACTAGGCGTAACCCTTGAAGCTCTTCTCTGAACTGAGTGGTTTCTGTCATATTTCTGGCCTGCTTATAGAACAAAATGACTGGATTTGCATCAAGCTTTCAAGTTGAATTTTTTTTTTCTTTTGCATCAAAGGGTCACTTATTCAATCATAAAACTCAATAGAAAACCATCAAAGCATAAGAGGTTCGGCAACGTGTTTCCTACTGCATTCACCAGTTTGGTATTTTATAGTTTACTGTACAATTTAAAAAAAATAATAAAATAAAACAACAACAACAAGAAAAAAAGGTAAGACCTTGTGGAAGTAGTAGGATGAGGCTTCTCATGGTCACAGTGCTGCTCCTCTGAACTGCAGTACCTCTTCTGGCCTGAAGGTGGGAGCAGTGGCTGCAGTTTAATAGTTCTGCTGTAGTAGAGGAAGACCTACAGCGCAGGCAGCTCCTAAAAAACTCTACTTTTCTTGTTTGAGTATACACAAAATATGAAATTGAAAGAAATTTTAAAAAGTGACAGTTTTTTATTTAAATATTGTACAAATAATTGTGGTTATTTATTTCTCTATCAATATAATTTTACTCGTAGTTGAGGTGCAATTTATTGGATATAACGGAGTGTAGTTGTTTTGTGTTTGTTTATTTTTATTAATTCTATTAGAATATAATCTGTTCTATTTTCCCACTAGTGAACTGTATAGAAAAGGGTACTGTAAACAGTTGATTACACATTGTCACTCTCCACAGATTTGCCTTGATGTGTGCTCTTAATTGATTGACCTGTTGTTATGGATCGTCTTGTGGTTGTCATCAGTCAATACTGCCAGGTCTTAGTATTCCTGAGTGGGAGGAGGAGAAATAGGGAGAAGGAAAGAAAGAAAAAAAGAAAGAGGGAATATATTGATTAGGTGCCATGCACATCAAGTTCCAAGTTTACCTGACTTCCAAAATGCTGGCATCATCACTGTAGTACACCGCTGATGCCCCCTTCTCCTCTCACTTTCTTCCTGCCTCCTTTCTTCACTGTCCTTTTCTCTCAGCCCTGTGTGGATTTTGTGTGTGCGTATGCATGCTTGAGCTGCAGATAAAGACTAAATTGAGCTGTTTTGATTGTTCACTGAGAGCGCCCACAGCACAAGGCCCCTCGGCTAAGGAGCGTACACACGCAGGCACAGACACACACACACACACACACACACACGCAGGCACAGACACACACACACACACACACTCCTTCGCATTGAGCCCTGTTACAGTCACTCTACACTTGTTCCCCAGTGCTTTCTTTTATTAAGTGTTGGCAACAGCTGGGAAAATTCTTGTGATTACTAGTCAGAATAACTTTCTGTCTGTGGAATGAGGCGGGCTATTTGTTAACACCAATCTCTGAAAAAAAAATCCTCTTTCGTGCCTTCATGTTTCACTAACACTAATCAGGGTTTACATGTCTTGTTTTTTGGGGTTAGATTAGCTTTAGGCCTCACTATAGGGAGGTTGGTTTGTGGAAAGTGACATGAAAAAAAAATAGATTTTAAAACTTTTATGTATTCTTAGCTAAGGATGAGCTGTACCAAGTCTGTCCTTGACTAAAGAAGTTTGTATGTCAGTAGTTTTTAGGAATTTTGTAATTAGTCGGATGATTTAATAGAAGAATGAGTCAAATGGTCTCTGATTAATGACTGTCTGCAGATAGATGGAGTCACTTTCATAACATAAAGCATTTGAAAGTACAGATAATTCTTATAAACTTTATTCTCATGCCACAAATGTAATTTCCAAGTAGACCCTATGAACATACCACTCAACTCTCCTATGGCTCGCCCAGTTTTTTTCTTCTATATGTGTATTATATATGGTGGCACGGTGGTTAGCACTGTCGCCTCATAGTAAGAGGGTTCTGGGTTCAAACCTGCTGGCCACTTGGGGGTTTTCTATGTTTGTTATGGAGTTTGCATATTCTCCCTGTGCCTGCGTGCATTCTCTCTGGGTTCTCCAGCTTCCTTCCACAATCTAAAGACATGCATGCTAGGTTAAGTGGTTGTCTGTTTACAGGGGATTTATACTTCTGTGTTAAATCGATGCTGTAGGTACGTCGTAATGCCATAACGTATGCCGTAACCTGACATGCACCTCCCTAGAAATGTAACTACATGTCACCTTCAGCGCAGCCTGCACAGGTATAACTGCTGGCAGCAGTGTCAGCCACTTAGGCTCTACATAGATTCACTGCAGAACTATAAATTAAGCATTAGCCCCGTGATAGACTTCCAACCTCCCCCCGTGACCCTGAATTGGACAAGCAGTTGGGAAAATGGATGGATTGATATATTTGTATATATTATTCTATTATGAAACACTAGTGTTTATCTTCACCACACATATGACACCACACTTAGGTGCAACAAGGCCATAAGAACCCAAAACAACGAAGAACAGACTTAAGTCCATGCAATAACATGCTCTAGGTCACATATCTACCTAATAAAAGATGGAAAGCTTGGCTGTATTACACACTACTTTCACTGGACCTGAGTAGGTAGACCCACAATTGTTTTTAAATGAAAATAAAATACAAGGAGGGCCAAGGAGAGGTCTCCTATGGGAATCCCTCTTCTCATATATTAGATTTAAAGAGATACGTTGGCTTGTCTCTTTTCCCGGGAATACGTATTTGTTGATTTGAAAGGGACTGAACCTGAACCAGAGTCCAGTGATACCATACAATTATGCAAATGCGCACTTAAAAACAAACTGCATGCAAGCGATTTGGCGGAAACGCTTCAGGAGAGTGAGAGGTGTGCACGTGTGCACATGAATGCTGGCATGCAAAAACAAATGCACTGGACATTGTTCTCAGGCTACACAGACACACACAAAATACACACACTCCAGGGATGATGTCTGGCTAGGTGGATAAAGTAGTGCTATTGTAATTCGATAGATGGCTTTCCCTAAGATAATCTTCCTTAAACAGATGATCATTTTGGGAGTAGATTTGATTGATGTGGGACGGGCAGAGAAACAACAAGAAAGAGAGACAGAGAATGTTATTCTAGTCTCTGTTTGTGTGTATATATGTGCGAGAGAGAGGGAAAGAGAGAGATGGAAAATTAAATGGGTATGCATGGTGAAGAACATTATTTTATATGAGGTGGACTTTAAATTATGCCCAAACTGTGACTTCTTTGTTTCTCTGGCTCGTTTCATGTTTTCTTTGTTCATCTGACCAATCACACTTTTCTTGTTTTTTTTTTAAATATACTTTATTTCATATAGCATTTGTTATGTGGGCGTAAGCGCACATTCGCATTTGACTCACATCACTTTGCACTGACTTGTTTTGAATGCTGCACCATTAGCTCACTGTACCTCTTTATTTTTTACTGTGACCTGTAAGACATTTTTAGCTTCTAACAAACACTAAAGCCACTTTTATACATGCATTACAACCCCGAATTTTTCTAGATATCAGTAAACTGAGGTGCAAGTGAGTTCGAGTTCAATACATCAGATTGGACATTTGCTGGGTCGCTTGTGATGTCGGATTGTCCCAGTGTATGAGTTGTGCAGCTAATTGTCTGGTGCATTTGTTTCTTGCCTCCTGCATGCTCTATACATCAGCTACCAAACCTAAACCACACTGAGTATTTCCAGTATTTACTCCTTGTTGTATCTTTACATAATAATTTTGGTTTATTTTGGCAAAACTGGCTAAGCCAGCATGCAGCGTAATTAAAGTAGAGGTTACATAAACATTTTTTCTTGCAAAGGCAGACTTGTATAAAAACTCCTCACTCTAGTACTCATAATATTAGTGGCTAAAGTTTTGTTTTTTTTCATAAATCTTGAGCTAGGTTGACTTTGGTGCACCAATTTCGCACCCCTCCGTCTTCTTCCTAATCAGCATCTCTGGGTCTGAGTTTTCATTTTTATGCACTCCATCCACCCAACATCCCTTTTTCCATCCTTCTGCTATTCTGAGTGGCCTTTGCAGAAACAGGGAGATACTGGAGTGAAAAAAAACCAAACCTCTGTACACTCCTCCTTTCTTTTGCCCACTTCCAACTGCAGTGTATTTTGTGCTTTTCTCTCCTGCTCTCCTGCTCTCATTCCCTCGCTCTCTCTCTCTCTCTCCCTCTCTGTGCTCTTGTTCCTCTTTCCCAACATAATCCTCCGCTCAAGCCCCTAGGTTGCCGTAGAAACATCAATAACATTCCTGCTTGACAACATCTTAGTGCATTAAAGTGGTCGTAGGGAGACCTGGCCCAACAGAAGCACACACAGAGTTACAGACACACATACTGTAACCCATGAGCAGGATTCCTGTGAAAATGGTAACCAAAAGAGGTGAGAAAAACAAGAAAGCTCATGTAGAATACTACAATATTACATGCTCAAATAAACTATATTATAGAAAGCCTTGAGGTAGTTCCAAGGATCAGGAGGATAGGAGAATCTGTTCAATTTTAGTTTACAGTTTATTTTGGGTTAAAATGTTGATAGTCATGAGTATAGATAGAGTCACAGCTATATCTTGCTTCCTCACTAATCTGACTGAACTTCTGCACATTCTGAGCTTATTGGTATCTCTAACTATAAAAAAGTGAATTTGTAACTATATCTGATTAAATTCCCTCAGTTTTCTGTGATATTTTATAACAGAACCAAGTGACGATTAGCAAGTGTCAGTCTTAAACTGCCACAGCAGCTGTTTAATATACACATACACAAGTCCCTTCCAGGTGTGTCTGAACTCTGACCGCCCTATGTTAGACAGTGAAGGTCTAGAAACTGCAACCAATTATTATTTGCACTATTGATTTACCTGGATTTACCCTCATCTGAATCACTTTCAGTGAAATAGGTATGGGTAAATCATTTCTTTTTGACACAGCATCATTGATCCAGATGCTTTTTTTTTTTTTTTTTTCTTTTTTTTAGGTTTGTC
>VUQS01000496.1:55488-71933 GCA_015108495.1 Heterochromis multidens | reverse complement strand
TTCAGTTCTTAAAGTAATGATGGACTGTCGTTTCTCTTTGCTTAGCTGATTGGTTCTTGCCATAATATGAATTCTAACAGTTGTCAAATAGGGCTGTCAGCTGTGTACCAACCTGACTTCTGCACAACACAACTGATGGTCCCAACCCCATTAAGAAGGCAAGAAATTCCACAAATGAACCCTGACAAGGCACAACTGTGCAGTGACAACCATTTCAGGTGACTACCTCATGAAGCTCATTGAGAGAGGGCCAAGAGTGTGCAAAGCAGTGATCAAAGCAAAGGGTGGCTATTTTGAAGAATCTAAGATATAAAACATGTTTTGGGTTATTTCACACTTTTTTGTTTACTGCATAATTCCATATGTGTTTATTCATAGTTTTGATGCCTTCAGTGAGAATCTACAATGTAAATAGTCATGAAAATAAAGAAAAACATTGTATGGAAAGGTGTGTCCAAACTTTTGACTGGTAGTGTATATGTATATTTTTTGGCCTAAAATATTTCAAGAACAAATATTCAAATATATTCAAATATTTTTATTTTGTAAAATCCTGAAACCCTGCATCCTCATATGGCAACATGACATTTTGGCATTTCTGCACCTTAAACTTAATTCTGCTTAATAAAGTGTTTCATACTTTGTTAAATAATTGTGACTTTGTTGTGTTATGCTGCAACAAGATCGACCCCTATAAAGACTTACTTTTTAAAAATACGTTTTGTTTTTCAAAGATGATGGTTTTTGTATTTATCAGGTCCAACTAATCCCAAATAGCTATTAGAAATTAGAAATGCATCCCAAGAACTCAGGAGGTTAAAGGAATCTCACTGGATTTTGATTTAATTTTCTATTTAATTTTTTTTACTTTATTTAACCAGGAAAATATGACTCTTGAGATTAAAATTCTCTTTTTACAAGAGTGTTCTGGCCAAGAAAGACAGCTGTACAATCAACAGAGTTGCATAAACTAGAACAAATACACACACACACACACAAATACACACACAAAAAATACACATACTAACTAAACTGAAATATAGCTGGTAAAAAATAAAATGCAGGAGTGGAGTGGACTTCAGTCAGTCATTTCCTCATTCCCCTCTGAAAGTAAGTTGCTGTGCGTAAGCTACATAAAACAACTTACTTACAGGCCGTGTTTTGTGTGACAATGCATAGGATACTGTGAATCACCTCAACTTTATCTCACAGAGTACAGCAGTTATAAAGATTCCTTCAAAAGAAGATTTGTTTTGCCCTTCAACTTTCAACAAAATTGACTTCTTCACTTGACCCCTATCTTGGCAGCACAGATGAAGCCTTTGAATACTGTCATTTTAGTCGATCAGTGCCTCCATTTCTTTAGGCCCTGTTGTTGTGGCGAAGGCGGTGGTGTGCTCACAATTTCCATGTGTCTGTATGTGGGAGTCTGGAGGAACAAACAGCTGTTTCTTTATTTATGCATCCCTCTCTGACAAGGGATGCTCCAGAGCACCCTGAAAACACTGAATAGTAAACAGAACAGTAAAATGTCACTTTTGATCTAGTTTTGTGAATATTGACATTGTTTTGGTGAGAAGTGGAAATAGCATATAAGTACTTCTTACATGTCCCTCTGACCTCTTCCTAAAACATTTTAATCTTTCTACACTGCTAAACACAGTGCATTTAGTGCATATGTCTGGTATACAATCCTGTGAAAAACTAATTACATCCTTACTGCTTCCATAGATGGAAAGGAGCAGCCAGGTGCTGCTAATCAAATGTACTTGATTAATTGATCATCAGCAATTGTGAGCACCTCTATAAAAGTTATAAAAGTAGAGGTTTTGGTAGTTTGCTGGTCTGGAGCATTCAGGTGTGTGTTAACACAATGCCATAATCTTTACAGGAGTGGATGTCCCAGCAAATTCAGCCCAAGTTTAGACCGTCCAATGCTCCGAGAGACTGCAAAAACCCCCAACAGCTACATCTCAGACTCTACAGGCATTAGTTAGCATGTTAAATGTTAAAGTTCATGACAGTACAATTAGGAAAAGACTGAGCAAGTACGGCTTGTTTAGAAGGGTTTGCCAGGAGAAAGCCTCTTCTCTCTAAAACGCACATGGCAGCACGTCTTAGGTTTGCAGAGTTGCATCTGAAGAACCAAAAGACTGTCCTTTGGATAGATGAGACAGATGAGACCAAAATCGAGATGTTTGGCCATAATGCACAGTGCCATGTTTGTCAAAAACCAAAAAAAAGAATATCGGCACAAACACCTCATACCACCTGTCACGCACGGTGGTGGAGGGGTGATGATTTGGGCTTGTTTTGCAGCCACAGGACCTGGGCACCTTGCAGTCAATGACTTGACCTTGAGCTCTTCTGTATACCAAAGTATTCTAGAGTCAAATATCAGGCCATCTGTCTGACAGCTAAAGCTTGGCTAAAACTGGGTCACAACAGGACAGTGATCCCAAGGACAGCAGCAAATCTACAACAGAATGGCTGAAAAAGAAAAGAATCAAGGTGTTGCAACAGCCCAGTCAAAGCTCTGACCTCAACCTGACTGAAATGCTGTGGTGGGACCTTAAGAGAGCTGTGCATATACAAATGGCTGCAAACCTCAATGAATTAAAGCAGTGTTGCAAAAAGAGTGGGGCAAAAATTCCTCCACAATGATGAGACAGATTGATGAAGTCATCATTTTCTGTATGCTATTGCCACTAAAAATGCCACTACAAGCTCTTACATTTTCTAAATCTCTTTTCCACACATTTGTGTGAAGACTGGTGAACAGGATGCATGAGAATGTTAAAAGAGCACATTTATAAAATAAATAAACAAATAAATAAATAAAAGAAAAAGCTGGATCTACATTTGGACTGTATTCCAACAAAGGAGTACCTTGAATGATTAAACATCTGTCCATCTTATCCTTAATTACATTTGTTACTTTAAATAGGACTGACTTATTAATACTGCAATGAAACTTAGGCTGTGAATGCTGTCCCCTGCCATCTCCTCCTGATCCTAATAATTTCCTCTTCCTGAACACACAGCAGGAATACTGCAGGAATGTAATCTGAGAATGCATATGTTCAAGTTTCCTAATAACTTCTTTAATTTAAAATCTTGTGCAAACCTACAGAGCCCTCCCACAGACCTCCTGCAGTTATAACCACTGACACAGTGAGAAATGGTCTGTCCACTCGCTACTCTAAAATGGTGAAAAGAACAAAAATGCACTCACTACTGCTCTTCACACCACATAATTATTAAACACCGGTCTGCACAATCAAAAAGGAAACCAGCGTGCCTGTAAGGAAGATGTCTATGGTCACTGTGGTCCATTTCAGACAATTCAACGTCGTTTAGCCCTGTACTACTGCTGTATATATACATTACGCATATACTGGATTGTTGTTAAGTACAGGATAGTCAAAGAACACTGGTTTCTGTCTAATCATGAGAATGTAACTTGCTCCACTCAATCAGAACTTTCTTAATTGAGCTTTTAGTTGCAAACACTTGGCTCTTTTCTTTGAACTTTGCAGCTCTTACATAAATATAGCCTAAACTCATCATTGCAGGGGCCTAGACAGTGAACTACATGTTATTGCTTGCCATTAACGCACTCTCTTTCTTCTCCCTCTTCCCTGTCTTTCTATCTATGTCTGCAACATTCCCTTCTTTCTCTCTGTGTCCCACTGTCTTTCTGGTTTAGGGTCCTCCTGGTCCCCCCGGTTTACCTGGTCCTCCAGGAAAAAGAGGTCCTCGGGTGAGTAACGTGTGCAAGGAAAATCACTGCTCATGTGCTTTTCCGGTATTCACCACCACATCTGCAATTCTCAGGAAAAAGGTGCTGACAGACAGTGTTGTGGTTAGCGTGATTAAATCCACTCTGATCTCAAGCCTACTTTGTATACAGCTGCTAAGGCTGATGATGCAACACTGCGATCATGCCACAGGCCCTGGAGGCATCTTTAAACAGAACAAGGTGCATTTTATTTTTAGTGTTAGATGGAAGGCATAAATAAGTCATAAATAAGAATAAGTTCAGTTCCATCTTTGCGCGACCGTGCAGAGAAGCATCGTCATGGCTAATTTAACTGATGGAATGGAAATACCGGCTGTACTTAAAGAAAACATTCAATACAGTTAACTTGATTACTTGTAGATTTCGACACCTGCTTCTGAACCACATCAAGCGATGACTCCCGAGTGTTAGTGCCTATGCATTGATTATTAATGTGGTAAAATCATGTTAGTTTATGTTTATGTAGGCGAGCGGCCCCTCTGTGGATATTACACTTACGTGTCTTACGTGCCTGTGTGTATGTGGTTTCCTCTCTGAGTTTATATCTAACTGACTGATAGAATATTTGCTCTTTTGGCCTTTCTTTCAATGCATTAAAGCAGAAGGCTTAAGGGTGCTGTGTTGGGGGTGGGATGGGGGGTGTTGTTAGCTACTGGTGAGATGACCCATGAAGTTGGAGTCACAGTTTAATTTATTTTATGGTTTATTAGATACCAGAACAAAGCAATATTTAACACTTACAGACAGGAGTTTATCATTCTGTAAAGTTAAGCTGTCATGATTGCTTAACAGTAAAAACATGATGGGCACATTATGAAGTCATCTCCAAGCCTCCATGTGTTTTGTTGGCTATTGCAGCATTTTGTCGGATGGCATCATGTTAGTTGCAGCAAAAGATGAGCAAGGTTCAAGACTATGGTCAGAGGACTAGGTGCTGTTTTGCCTGAGCCTTAGTTTTGACATAGCTGTTGTGCCAGTGGACTGGTTCCATGTGAAGGGAAGGTTTTAACTTTAACCCTGTATTTTAACAACATCAAAAGCATCCTTGAAGGTGGACAGACAGGCTGGTAGACAGTGAGAGGTGGCATTTAGTAAGACATGTCTCCTATTACAGGTTTAGAAAGCACATGGCTGTTACAAAACATACTAATAACCCTGTAGGCTAAGTCTTAAAGTGGAAACAGAATAAGGCTTTGGATCATTATGTGGTGGAAATCTGAGGACAGTAACTGTGTCTCTGCTGTATCTGCACAGGGTAACGGACTTTGCAGCATTATCATTCACCTGCAAAGGAGAATGATAATGCTGACCGGTACTATATGCTGTTTTGACATCTTGCAGTAAGAGAATCTTGAGAGAAGCCTGGTAAGCAGCAGGGGTACAGATGTGCAGGAATGCAGTGCATTTATGGTAGATATGCGAGTGTGCCTATGACGGTGCACATGTAGCTGTAAGCACATGTGGTTGCATACCCATTGCATAACTGTTTGGTTCAATGAATTAGACTGATTTTCATGGAGGGCAAATGTGATAGAATAGAAATATTTGTTTATTTTAAGCCTCATGGTGTGTGCATTTCTGAGGAGACTGCAATATTTAATGATTCCAATGTAACTACCTTCTTTTATCAGTTTTTATTTTTACATTTCTGGGGGAAATTTAGCTGTTTCATAACTCATCTTAAATTGAGCTTTGACAGCAATGCAGAGTAATTTGAAGTTTCTCTCCTGTGTCTGTTCCAGGGTCTCCCTGGTCCACATGGAAACCCAGGACAGCCTGGACCACCTGGGCCCAAGGTGAGTGGTATTCTCCAATGGGAGGAGGAGTGGGGTATATAAACAGAAGTCTGAGAGTACCCCACAGGGTTCTGTTTAGTATACTGTGTATAGGTGTGGAGAACGTTTCCTCACAACCACAATCAACACCACTGAACCCAACACACAGGCCAGGGATGTTGTTAGGTTATACTCCACTTTCACACTCTTTGATTAAAAAGATCTAACCATGTGCTTTTAGTCACCCTGTTTGGTAAAGAAGTGGAAAACCTGTGGCAAAGTGCTTGTTTGTTTGAAAAGGACTTGTAACATCAGTGCTTTTTGGCTGACATTTACTGTACAACCATGTCGCCGGTGGTCTAGTAGTTAGGATACAGCGCTCAATCTGTTGGCTGTGGCTATGGATCGTGTGATAGTGTGTGTGTCAACTAATCAGAAGGTCAGTGGTCTGATTCCTGACTCTTGTAGTCCACATTTCAAAGTGTACTTTGGCAAGATACTGAATCAAGGAATTGGCCTTAGTGCATCATCAGTGCATGTGGCTTACAGTGTAAAGCGCTTTAAGAGGGCAATAGGGCTAGAAAAACTGTATAAATACAGTCAACCTGTCATGTTTTTTTAATTTTATTTTATTGGCAATATATCTAATCATGATATTCATCAATGGAGAGTCCTGCATTCATGCTGTGCTTTCTCCTGACAAGGCCACACACAGCGTTTCTTGACACGCAATGGCTAGTTCAGTTAGAGACATGTCAAGAATTGTTTGGGTTTTTTTTTTTTTAAAGGAGATTGGTGTACAGTTAGATACAGTGGAAAAACTGTGCAGTTTGCATACTTGAACATTCAAATACATGTATATGACACTTCTGTAGTGATGTCACCAAGTTGCTGAATTATCCTCAAAATCCTGCACACTTTTGGAAATTTACTCTTCTGTAGTTAAAGTTTTTACTATATGGCAAATGGCATCAATTATAGCGACTGACGTGTTGTTCCCTAAAGAGAACAGAGCGTGTGCAAGAGGAATTAAACACAGCCAGATGTAGGCAAGCATGATAATAGCGGGCCAGTATATTGACACGGTGCAGCAGGAGGAGACAAAGGTGGTTGTTTGCTTTAAATGATACCCTTAGCTTAGATCATTATTACCTTGGCTTTAACCACAGGTCATAATTGTGCCAGTCCTGGCTCATTAACCATAACACTGATTTCATATAAAAAGAGAAAAAAACGAAAGAAAGCATCACTGCTAAGCTTTTTCCCAGCTTAGGACCAGAAACATTGGTACAGCTGAGCAAGAATGTGGGCAGTGCAATGGAGATGTTTGTGGTGGCTCTATTCCTCAGTGGCTGCCCACAGAGTGGCTGCATAGACCAATCAATCAATCAATCATCAAACAGTCCTGCTATAGGAGTCAAACGAAGTGGATGTCCCACCCTTCGCTCCTCATCACTGATTGCCAAACTTTCTGTGAAGTGAATACCACTTCACTTTGTTAGTACATGGAGAGAAGAATTTTATTTATGAGACTACCAAATGCTCTGTTTCTTCCATGATTAGTGAAACAGCACAGGGAGATGGATTTGCTCTGTATCACCTCTGACCTTGCTGAGACACTGTGCAGATTTGGCTGAGTTCCACTGATCAGCTATTATGCAATAGCAGGCCACCTGCCGGCTTTCTGTTCTGTCAGTGTTTACTCCCACACTCAAGTGGAAAAATAAAAGAGTATCTAATACCATAGTGACCTGTCAGTGAGTCATTCTCAGCCCCTGAAACCCTTTGCGGAGGCAGGGAAGCGACTGAGAACCTTTTGTCTCAGTTTTGGAAAATATCTGTTTTTGAAATGTGTTTTGTTTCTAGGACACTGGGAATATAGTTACTGACGCTGAACCAATCTGACATTTTTTAAACGTAATCTGAAATGCAAGATATGCCCTTAACTTAAAAGAGCCTGTCAGTCTGTCTGCTTTATGCTCTGCTGACTGTTTTTTAAACAGGAAGGAACTGGTTTTATGGCATGGTAGGATTTCTGTTCTCTCACCCCCTTGGCTTTTGTATGCCTCATTGTGTGTCAGTCAAAACTATGGAAATATGATGCTGAAAAACCCAGGGAGGTAATCCTTATTTGCAGTGAGTGTAGACAGATAAGAAACTTGTTTTTTTTTATTTATCCTGTGTGTTTGATTCTGTAACTGCCCTACAGTAAGAATATGGCTTAGAAAAAGAAAAAGGCATATTATACAACTTTTTTTTAACTTAACATTCACACATTCACATGGATGCATCTGGGGCAACTTGCCTGAGGATACTTCAACTTATAGGTTAGAGGAGCCTAGGATCAAACCACTAACCTTCTGATTAGTAGACAACCCACTCTACCTCCTACAAAAGGTAGGAGAATATTAAGTGTCTAATGCTCAACATTTTATGATGGGAGTGCTCCCAGACCCTCCCCTGTCTTCCTTTTCTGGTTGTTTTTTTTGTAGTTTTCCAGTCATTTGAATAACCACATGATGTAATCAAACAGGTTCAGTTCCAAATAAATCATTTCTGTGTTCAGTTCCTCCCTTTAATCCCCAGTATATTTCAGTCGCAGAAACCTTCTTTGCTGTAAGCCATAACATAAATATAGTAGCAAACAGTTGTTTGCTATATAAACATAATACAAAGAATGGAGTATTGTTACATTAGGAGAGAATAAGGTCACATTCCCTTTGTGTGTTTGAAAGCATTTTGGAGCCTGTCTGTCTACCTCTGCATTTCAGTGCATTTGTCTCTCTCCATGTGTATGAAGCTACAAGAGTGAAAGTGAAAGTAAAAAAAGAGGTGCTGTCACATGTGTTCAGCCATGCCACCCAACCCAAATAAAGAAGACAGAAAAAAAATTAAATGTATTCTATTTGTATTAATTTATGTGCCCTTTTTTCATCTCAGCAGTAAACACTCATCAGGGTAGTGGACTCAGCATCATTTGGCTTACTGTAAAATGGCCATTACAGCTTACACACACTTTCTGGTTGTAAAATAAGGGGAACAGCTGGTGGGAGGTGGGCCGATGCGACCTTTTCATATACTGACGCTTTAGATCAACATCAGGGGTTTCGAATATTGCTTACTGCACCTTTAAGTAACTGAAAGATTTCATCTTAAATCTCACTGATATTTAGAAGTCTATAGATCATCACATGTAAAAATCACATTTGTTAAACAGTCACAGAAGATGGTTGAGCACATTGATTGGTTTACTTAGTATCTAAACCCTAATTTTTTACAGTGTACACAATGTTGTATTGTCTTGGCTGCTCCTCCTGCCTCACTGGAACAGCTAACTATTCCTCACTAGGGGTTTTTAGTGTTGACAACAGCAAGTTGGAAAGTCAGATTAAGTATTGGCGCTAAAATTATGTGACAGTCTACTGGCGTTGCATCTTCAGGGCTGTCTACTGTCTGGAGAATGTTATTTTTAGTTGAATCACAACAGAAAAGATGTTCTGACCTTAATCTATTTCATATTGGGGAGGAAAGGCAGGAGACCTCTGGCTGTTGAAGCGCAGTATTGCTGTTCTGTGGAAATCATCTATCTCGGGAGATCTCCTGTGCTCCAGCAACCCATATTAAGAGGGGAGAACGAGATTCTTTTTACGCAACTAATGAACTTTTTCTGCTGAATTGTTTCTTCCACATTTAATAACCAACTAAGTAAAAACATACTAACAGTTATAATATTTTGTGTCTGTATTGAAAACCCATCAAACACACAGGTGAAAGAAGATTTGATAACCTCAAACAAAGTGGCTCCACTAGCTTCAGAATTGCTGCAGAGGGTGTCTGGTGTAAAAAGTGTCATGTCTACAATACAGATAGGTCTGTTCGTTTTTACCCCTCAGCTGTAAAAGGCTGATGGGGTATTGTCGTCACCCTGCTGGGTGGGCGGGTAACCGGGCGGGCGGCATGGACATCCAACTTTGTAAACACGATAACTCGAGAATGAGGTGACGTAGGATTTTCAAATTGATACCATAGGTGCATCTACTAAAAATCTCGGACAAGTTCAAGTCTCAGTGACCTCGACCTGAAGGTCAATGTCAGAGGTCAAGTTTTCTGAAAATCTTGTGAATGCGATAACATTAAGAAGGAAGTCACCTTGGATTTTAAAAGTTATACCATAGGTGCATCTACTAGGAGGCTGAGGGGTCAGTATTTTTGGACATTGACACACTTTTTTTTTTTTGCAGTTTTGCCTCTGTACATGACTACAGCGGATTTTTAAATCAAACAATCAAGATGTGATTGAAGGCAAAATTACAAAAGTTATGTCATTGTCCAAATACTTATGGACCTAACTGCAGGTTAAGCTCTGCTCCTCTGATGCAAAGGGTCTTGTCGTGCTGCATCACCCAACTTCCGATGTATGCTCTCTGACAGCTACACTGACATCATGCTGTAGGATATCGTGATTAACATGAGATCTCACTCCTCCCATGATGTCACAAAAGCAGCCCCAAAATATGATGGTCCCTCTGTAGTACTCCATCTTTGCAATGCGGTTTTAAATTTGGTATGCTTTGCTTTTTTTTATGCCATACAAACAGGGTTTCATTTAAGACCTTTCTTTCTTTCTTTCTTTCTTCATTTAGCTGATTAGCTGTTTATCAGGACCTAAAATTACTTCTAAATTTCCCAGCATTTAGCAAATCAGACATTCTTTGTTTTAAGTCTTTCCAGATGTTTTTTTTTTTTTTAATGTGAGATCAGCATCAGCTTCTTGTGAACAGAAAACTCAACATCTCTCAGTGTCAGACTCGCTCTCATACCTCTGATATTGTTTTAACTGATTGCTTTTTCCTGCCACCACTCAACTTTAGCTTAAGGGTTCAAAAACATTTTTAAGTGTGAATCAAATAATCAAGCAATGTAACATGTATGTATGTGTATGTGTATGTGTAGTATGCATGCTTCATCCTGCATACTTACTTTTATACCTCTAAAAATCTGAATCTTTATGTATATTATTTTTGAGGTGTGATTATATCCACATGAATGATATTTATTGCAGTTATTGAAAAGGATGCAATTAAATCAAAAACCAGAAACAAGAATATGGACGCGCATGTCAGCAACAGATTATAAATACACTGAGTGTCTGAGGAAATCCTGACCTTGTGACCCTGTTTCTGTTCTAGGGATCAAAGGGAGACCCTGGGCTGTCTCCAGGTCAGGCTCCACCAGGAGAGAAGGTGACGAAGCTGCCACTGGTCTCTGTGTCTGGCTCCCTGTCCCTCTGCTCTTTGCTATGTTTTTCTCATGACCTCATGAGTCGGAGCATTTCACCTCACTTAGTCTCTGCTTACTGGCAGCTTTTGGTTTATGATGTGGGATACATTTTTAAACAAAATGCTGTGAAATGATGTTGAAATGTTGACACATATCATCTAGTAGAGTGAGTTCTAAAGATTATTCAGCAAGCCTATGAAAAGTCACTAAAAACTAAACAGTTTTCATTCATGGGTGATGAAAAACAGATTTTTCATTTAATTTTATGAGGCGTTTTCAGCATAAATCTGTTTTCAAGTGCTGGAACGATGACTTTGAGAGTATGGTTTTCTGCATCCCACTGAACTCATTCAGTAATATCCTTTAAGCCTCGTTTATGCATTTCTGAGTCATTTTATTGTCACTGATTTGTCTGACATCACCACGGCTGGCCTCTCTTAGTCTATCATCATCCTTGTCTCACTTTTTTTCGAACATGATCACAGTAATGATATTCCTGTGAAGCACTGCTACATTTCTTGAACTAATTAAGATCCAAACATATCTCATAGCTCTCTTTAAATCCTCTCTGTGCTAAACAGATTGACGTGAATTTTCAGTTAAAATCAAAACTGCATGGTGTGTCCATGCAATATTCATGCAAATTCATTCTGACCCACCCTGCAAATTAGTGCAAACCTGCTATCACTCTTTTACCTCCATGAGACTTAACAGATGTATGCAGCTCCAAGTGTGTTTGCACATTGCTCAAAGTGAGTGAACAAAAGAAGGCTATGCTTGGAGCTCTCTGAAACACTAAGGAAACATTTTGCGTTCTGTTTGGGTTGCCCAGCAGAAAATTTAGGCGCAGTAGCACTGAGGTAGAGTCCATCTATGGACATCTTGACAGAACAAGAGTGCCTATTTTAATCAGTCCATCTGTCTGCACAGGTTGCAGAAGTGCATTATATTTTATTCATAATCCCTATACACCCACAATTCGATTCAAAGTGTATTTCTTTGCTTCAAGTCTATTTTCTGTGCAACTATAATGATTTTTGGCTCAGTGTAGACAGAGCTTTACACCCTCTCAGCAACTTTGTCTATGTGAACAAAGTCTGTCTAATATCTATTCAGGTCAATTGAGCTGTTGAGGACACCAGTGAAACAAATGTACTAAAACATACATTTTGATGAATGCCTAGACATCTAGAATGCGTTTTTTAAACTGACAATAAATATTTAATATCCCCAGTATAGAGGAAGAAGATCTTAAAAAAAAATACTTCTCTAGTGATTGTCAAAATATTTACCATTAGCTGACAATGGCCAGCAGTGGAGGAATTATTTAGATCCTTTCTTTTAATAAAAGTAGCAATATCACATTATGAAACTCTCTTAAACAACCGGAAGACCCGATTTCAAAACCTTATGTGTGTGAGTATAATTAGCAATCTTTACTTAAAGTATCCAAAGTTAAAAAGAAAACCAAAAAAAAAACAAAACACACAAATAATGACCCATCAGTATTGCACTGTTTTATATGATGTTTATGGATCCATTTTACTGATGCATTAATGTGCACATTGCATTTTACTGCTGCAAATGTTTAAGGTTGAGCTCATTTTACATACTTTATATTTATGCATGTTCTATAAGATCATGATCTGCTCGTAGTGGCTTTCCTCTGAAGACAAGCTGTTGTCAAAAAAGTCTATCACCGGGCTAACACAGCAACACAGACAGCCATTCACACCCATGTTCACACCTACTGAGACCTACAGAAAGGTCTCAGTGCTGACCACTATTCCACTGTGCACTGTGATTATGGATGTAATTAGCAAAACTGCTGGTTAAAATCTGTCAGCTGAGTTCATTTCTCATATGCCTGTTTTTTGGTTGGTTTTTTTTTTTTTCTTTTTAAATCAAACTAAGCAGATGTTGATCCCCTCTCCATCATGAGAATCTGAATCTTCTCTGTGAAGACCTTCCTTTCTAAAGTATTGGAGGATTTATAAACAGATGCTCCACTCTAGCAAGGGACAACTCAGCTGTAAAGATGATGAATCACAGTGTAATTTCGTTGTTTACTCCATACTGCTACCTCTTTCTGTGCATGTGTAAAGTGTACAAATTTGCAACTGAACTCAGACGGGTGTAAACTGAGCCAATGACAGCTTGACTAGCTCACTTGTTTGTAGCTAGTCTTCTGTCAGAGAGGACAGGATTAAACCGAAAATGCTACTCCCCTCTAAGCTGGCCAAGCTCCAGCCTTTGACAACGGGATGGCGTCACATCCAGGACAGTGACAGAAATGATAGATTTAGCAGTTGAGGTAGCTCCCAGAGTGATTTGCTAACCACGAGATAGCAGGATGGATGCAAACAGGCAATATATGATCCTTTACATGACAGAACACTATTCTGAGATGTAAGGAGAGAGATCACTTCCACTTTGGTGTTAATTGACACCTAATTTTAGATCTAATTGGTCAAGCACTGCCTGTTTTCCTTGCCCTGGCTGCAATCTCTGCGTAAGCTATAAAAGCACTGTCCATCTTCCATCATCACCTGTGGAAATTCACTCCTTTTAACCAGAAAAACTACCCTTTTTTTTAACCACTCTCTGATGTTCATTAACTATTCATGGGTGTAATGCTTTTATGGTTTAGTAATGAGATTAACATATTTTTGCATATGGCATTTAATAATGACAGTGCATGTGTCATTTGTTTTATTAGGGTGACAGAGGTCCTCCAGGTCATACTGGACCCAATGGATTTCCAGGCCTACCGGTAAGATTTATTCTATTAAATTGCTTGTAATTAAACTAGCAATCAATGAAAGCATAATAGACTTATAATCTGTGAAAAACAACAGTATTTATGTACTATATACTGGGTCATTTTTTTTGTTTTATAGTTCTTGAGACAAAATCTGTGGGACCTCAGATCTTATTTTTACCATTTACTGTTTCCTTTTAATCCTTTGTATGAAGGTGAATCACTGTGGCCCCTGCATTATCAATGCTGCCTGCCACAGTTCCCTGTCTGCAGTCTGTCTATCTGTATATTATCAATACAATCTAATATATCAATACAAAGAAATATATGTGTCTATCTTTTCTTGCTCATTTTCCCTTCCCACATCTTTACTTTTAAAACAGAAAATTTCCTAGATGCTGCCATGGGTAAAATTCTTCCTTTATTATTGATACATAGTTATCAACTGACTTAAATTTTTTTTATGCTTTATAGTTTTACTCAAAGCCACACAGTGCTGTTGTTGTGTTAGATATGAGTTTTGCTTGCTCTGAACTTATGAACTCAGTAGATTTAATCTGTTGTAGTGGGCGGCCCTGCTCCTCACATGGCTGTATCTACACAGTTGTCCAGGTAGCATCTTGCTGAAACTGTGAATCTGGTCTCCACATAGTTGGCCTTAACCTTGAATCCCAAGAGGCCACATCAGTGTTTGCAGTAGCTGAACTTAATATATCCAGCACATGCCCTGTGGTCCATCAGGTATTTACAGAGGAAATTACTGGCCTGTGCTCTTTACCCCTACGTGGGCCTTTTATTGGGTGTGAAGGTCATATGTCACAACCCCGGAAGTGCATGACAGAGTCAGTGATACTGTTCAAGATGTTCTCTTGCTTCCCGAAAAAGACGCTGACCTGGCCGTGACCTTGTGTTTTGTAGCTGTAATCATCTGTTGTTGATAATCATGTCAAAAGGAAAAATAAAGAGCTTAAGAGGAGAATAGCTCTGATTAACTCAACAATAAATCCTGTTTAGCTTACAAAGAAAAAAATGCTTACTTAACTAAATATGGGATTTGGCTGTAGCCCAGGACTGGCTTTGGACCAGAGTGACTAAACTGTTTCCTCAGCCACTTTAATCACTTTCTGCAGAATTCCTTTTTTTTTTTTTTTGGTCTTTTAATTGTGTCACTTTTAAACCACACAGTATACACTATTTTTAACAAACTATGAGGATGAGGATGCAAAATGGGACACAGACTGTTCAAAACTATGTGGAAAAAATTGAATAATGGCAGTTTAAAGATGTGGGTTTAGAGAGCAAATTTCTGAAACAGAGATGTTACACATTGTTTTATCAGTTATGTCCTTTGGCCAGTCCAAAAAAGTGCAACCTGCCCACAGACTTTCTCACAGAAACAGGGAGTTCAAACCATATCATTTTCAGTACTACACAAACGCATTCTATATATTTCCCCATGCTTACATGGGACTTTGCTGTCAGAATAAGGCTACTAGCTCACAAAGTCAGTCCCAGGTTTGAAGGGATTATCTATGATTTTGGACATTTTAGAGTAGAACCACAAAAACTGGCTATAGGAAATCTGAAACATCCCTTGTTATCCCATGGGTTTTTTCTTTAATTACTTTAAATACCAGCCTTTTTTCTAATTTTATTGTTTGCTCTTCTTGTTTAGTGCACTGCTCGGGGTTTGTCAGTGGGGTGGTTGGTCACACTCTTTGACCCTGACTTGTAGATTAATGTTCATTGTAGTAATGAATCCTACTGATGTTGGCAGTCCCCCGACTTTGTCATTACCACCATTGTGATGTTTTGTGTCAACACGCTGACATTTTTATTAGATTGACTGCTATCTAATAATTGGCATTTGGTGCATATATTCTTAATTTAGCTTTTATGTTAGGTGCTTGACTGCAGCATTTTAAAGCTGCTAGCATGGCAGCTGTAGACACATAGTCCTGTTAATGACCATTTTTTCAGTTGATTTACTAAAAGTACGTTTCATTCTATTTTTTAAGGGCCCTAAGGGTTATCCAGGTCCACCTGGACCACCAGGAGAACAAGTAAGTAGTTATTTGCATGTGTGGGTTTGTGTTTTGACATGCATTTGTGACCAAAAACAAAAAGGCTTGAAGTCAAGGATTTGATACATTTTGCAGTGCCGTAGCTGGATTCCTGCTAGTACTCTGTTACAAAAATACAAATAAAAACTGTATTGATGCATATATGCAAATGAACAAATGCAAAGCCTGTGTGTGTGACAAGTCAGCTATGTTAGTCCTTCAGCTGTTCTCTCTAGTAACTGGTTCCTTTTATGGTTTGTGTATCCCTTTTTAAACCTCTTCACTTTGTTGAAGCAACGACAATAACAAGAAGTGAGTCACATAACAGCGAACAGTGAGCTGAAGCAAAAGCAGAGTGAGATAGTGAGGGATGAGGTGGATTGGAGGGGTGCTGAAAGGTACAGTTAGTAGACGGAGCTGTTCGGAATGAACAGTGCTTGTTTTATTCCTCAGCTGGCAGTGCTGCTAGAAGTCTGCGTTTCTCGTCTTTCACTTTATCCATCCACCTAATCTCCCTATTCACTGTTCATTCTTTCCCTCTCGCCCTCTTTCTCTCTTGTCACTTTAGGGCATACCAGGACTTCCTGGGGAAGCTGGAGCTGCAGGTTACCCTGGCAGGCAGGTGCAGTGAAAAACACAAAAAATTGCTTCTCCATCAATCCTTTCAGATTCTTCATTGCTCTACCGAGAACTCCACTAAGAGAACGCAGCCATAATAATGCACACTGCTTTCTGCTGTCCTATGCACATCATATGCTCCACAA
>VUQS01000496.1:15131-55468 GCA_015108495.1 Heterochromis multidens | reverse complement strand
GATTTTTCTTTTTTTTTTTTTTTTTTTTTTTTTTGCAGGGCTCAGCTGGGCCACAAGGTAGCCCTGGGCCTAAAGGTGTTCGTGTAAGTATAAGGTGTTTTCTGCTGTCACTCTGACTTTTTTTTTCTTCAGCATTACTACATTGAACTCTTAATTTCCTGAAAGGATTAGGACTGCATCAGAGTTTCAGGCTGGCTCCACAGTGACTGATCAGGATCTGACTTGTATTTTTGACACGAGAGTCTGCTTGTGGGGGCTGGTCCCACTATAGGTTGGCACCAAGAGGGCTGACTCGTTCTTACTGACGTTCATTCCTCAGTTGGGAATGCCCCAAAATAGGAGAACAGAAGAAAGACAATGGGGTGGAAGAGAAGCAGATAGGGGAAAGCATGAAATCAGAGGGGGGTCAAATGAGCTAGTGAGAGAAGGGACTTAAGAGGAGCACTGCAGCCCAGGGAAACAGGATAGGTAGGATTACAATGTCAGACTAAGGCTGGCAGGGTGAGAAGGACCCACAAAGGCAGACAGTGTGCTGAAAAGGTAGATGTTTGAGCGTGAGAGAGGGTGGGATAGGGATGCAACAAAAAAGATGACTCATAAATACCGATTACATTGTATGTTCACTGACATACATACCTGAATGCAGCCATGGTAGTACAAACAGTGTGCAGGTTTAGGGTTTTAGCTCATACTGTGACAGTTTGGTCGCAAAATCAGCTAAAACTGATTTTGTATTTCTTACGGTGGCTACAGCTTTATTTTTGGTGTATGTTAGCCTGCAATGCAGGACTAGTTGCGATATGATAACACTGGTCATGACTCAGCAGCATATTAAACATCCCTTTAGCTTTTTTTTATTGCTACAAAAATTGGATTGATCATTAGTCTCAGATACTAATCCTGTTCACATCATACTCACTGGCAAACGCCTCCAGTTCACATCTTAACATTGATGAGGACTCTTACTCCAAACTTTGCCTGTTACTGCACTGCATTTACCTTAAACAAAAAAGAGTCTGGCCAGTGAAATCAACTATTTCTCCAGTGTTTCCCACAGGATGCATCAGGGCCACAGATGTTTTGGAAATCCAGAAATACATTTTGAAAAGATAAAAAAAAAAAAATCCCCTAACTGTACCATCTATTTTTACTCAATTAGCCATGCTTATGGTTTGCAAGATTACACTTTCATGTGGTCGGCCTGTATTCCAGACCAAAATATTCAAGCTGTGACTGGCCAAATTGTTTTGAAGTGATTTCAGTGGTGAGCTTTTTGTCCTGCACCGCCATCAGGCCATTATTTCCACCCGTACACAAATTTGATTGGTCATGGCAAATAAATCGTTCATATTAGCCAAGATGAATGACCCCTCAATCCCACAGCAGATACAAAGTGCAAAAAGTCAGATGCAGGAATAGGAAATCTGGTCAATTTCCAAAATAAAAGACTGTGCAGCTCTGTTGCTGAAATATTCTCAGTGTATTTGAAACCATTCAAAGGACAGTACACCAGACAGGTTACTGTCCTTCTGCTCTGAGACATAAATGATAAGTCATTATTTTAGTATGACAAGTTCATATGAGCACGCTGCACAGAATTTTTGCTTTGTTGCGATGTTGAGGCATAATTGTTAAGTTAATTTTTTCTCATTTTCAGGGTTTCATTGGGCCTCCGGGTGATGCCGGGCCACCCGGGCTGGAGGGGGCGAAAGTGAGTGATATTTGTTCATTTTAAGTGCACAATTCATCAAGGTCCTTGTAAGCATGATTACTGCACTCTCTGACATAATTTCCATCACACAGTGCTCTTTTTAATGACCTCTAATAAAACTGTCATTATCTTATCTTTCTTTGGTCATTTTAACTTTTTTTTTGTTTGTTTTTTTCCATTATTAGGCTACAGAAAAAATGTATTTTCCATTTAGGATTGCATTTAGGTAGATTACGAGACACATTGCTTCATTCTTGAGAGATCCCAGTCTGAAGGAAATCCTGGTCTTTGTAGCTCTGTTTTGGCTTTTGCACATCAGCTTGTTTTGTGCCAAGAGAAATTAATTCAATGTGATGAAACGCATTTTTTAAATCCTCGCTTACAGTAGGCTGTATTGAGAATCTCTATACGACTTTAAGGGATCATCTAAGCAGCTAATTTTAGGGGTTTATTTTGTTTTCTGGATTGTATTGAGATAAAGTGAGCAGATTAAAAGAGCTGTAGGTACTTACTTTCATATCCTCTATAATTCTCTTTTCAATCATTTCAATTTCCCCACCCAAAACGTGCTTTCGATTTGAACAAGCTAACTGCTTTTTTTTCTTGTTTAGGGCATACCTGGACCTGCTGGAAGACCTGGCCCCAAAGGAAGACACGTAATAAAGAATCCATTTTGGTTTCTGCCATACTTCATGGTTGCCAAAATGTGTACCTTTGCCTTCTTTTACTATCTACAGAGGCAGCTGCACACGTGACTGATTTTATTCTTTAAAATCAGGTAGATGGTAAAAACTGATAGAAACGCTGTCCAGCTCATAAGGTATACAGTATTTCCCCCTCATATAGCAGTGCTTCGTATCCACAAAGACCCCAGAAGCATCCAAAAGAGGCTCATTAGTATCCTTCTGTTGTGAATGTGCTAAAGCAGAAGGAAACGGGTTTGATAGGACGATGAGAGAAAAGAACAGAGGACCACTGCGGTCATACACATACATACACTACAGTATTCAAGATATGGCAAATCACATGTATCTTGGCATAGGTTCTGCAAAGTTTGTTCCAGGGTGGCCTTGAATAAAGCTACAGTTAGAGACAGATGGAATGTCTAGGTTGGGCCCTCACGCTGTGAAAAGTTAATGTTTTAAAAACAAGCCTTTGCTTCCCTGTGTTGAAGTTGCCAAGCGGGCAAAAAGCCCAGTGCCTGTTTTATTTAATTTTTTTTTTTCTTGGAACAGTGATGTCTGCCTAATACATCGGCTAATCTTGCCTCATTAAAAAATGTGCTTTTGCACATTATGTCCATGTGAAGTTAATCTTGAATAATTACTTTGGGAAATTGCACGTTAAATGCTACATGCAAAGTAAAAAAGGTTTGCTGTGCCATGCGTGACAGAAAGCACAGAACCGAAATGGAGAAAGTATTAGAGAAGAATAATGAAAAACAAATTAACCACTACTCTTTTACCTCTATGGAGGTGCTACTCACTGCAGATTGAGGGTATAGTTAGAAATGGTTGCCCCGACTTTCTTGATTTAAATGTGGATGTATATGCCCCATAGGGTGTCATGGGCGATGCAGGGGAGAGGGGGCCTCCTGGTCCAGATGGAAATGAGGTGAGAACTCGTGCCCACCTCCACCTCTGTTGAATGCACCCTCTTCTTGTCTTACTTCACTCTTCTCTCTTCATCCTCAAACTCTGGCTTCTTTTGCTCGTACTGTTACCTGCATGAACCTATTCAGATTAATATGTTAATAAAGTATTTTTGTATTTTTTGTCTATTAAAGGCTTTTGTCACCACTTGTTGTGTATCTAAATAAGATGTCATGCCAAGTTTCAGGCACTCATTAAAAAAAAAAAATCATTTCGCATCACCAAGATCAGAGAGAAGGCACATTTTTCTTTTTCGTGTGTACAACATTATCAGATGTTTTAGGTTTTTCTTTTGTGATCAGGTGACATAAATATGTTGAGCTGTTTGTCACTTATGTTTGGTTTTTCTAATGTAGTTTTGAGAGTGAGACACTTCCACTACTGTGTATCCTGTCAAGTGTACTTAGGATGTTCCTGTGATGTTTCACAGGGCCCTGTTGGTGGGACTGGCATTAGCGGCTTTCCTGGTCTGAGGGTGAGTCTGCATTTTTCAGCAGTGACATTTTTTGTTTAAAATTTGTTTTACATTTGTAAATCTCTTTGTTTGACCTGTCATTCACTAGGCTCAGTTTTGTCTCTGTCTTTTTTGCCTCATGAGCCTGTTGAGTGATAATTATGAATTTTCAAATTGCAAGATAATTCTTGGTTAGATTTACCATATTGTTTATGTAGGTTTTGTGTTCTTGATGGCAGTAGTGTGTTTTCTGTTGTTGCTCTCTTCCACTGTATGTCAAGATATGTGGAGTTGAGGGGACTTGAATGTAAGGCAGAAAAACAATGGGATGAAAGAGGACCAAGCCTTTATTTAGGCTGTTACAAAAAGTCCAAAAGTTAAAAAAAGCAAATAAATAAATAAATAAATAAATAAATACAAAGCAAAACAGAAATCCAAAAAACACAAGAAGCCAAACAAAGGACATAAAGAGAAATCAGAGATGCACATCAAGGAACATGAATGGACATCTTGACAAAGGACAAATGAGAGGCAAGACTTTAAATACTCTCAGAAGTGCCCCGGGGAAGACAGACAGGTAAAAGTAGCTAATAACAGGTGAAAAAAATTAGGGACACCAGGCAAGACAGGAAGTAAAACTAACACAGGAGAAACAAGACTCCAAGAAGACTTCACACTAAGTAAAGCAGAGGCAGAGGAACAGGAAACAGGACAAAACTAAAGAGAAATCAATACTTAATAATAAACCCAGTTTCAAACAACACCAGACTGGGGGCCATGACACTGTAAAGCAAATGTTACCTCAGCTATGGAGGTTATCTGATTGGTCCATTTGGTTTGTTTGTTTCTTAGTCTGATATTTCACTCAAAGAGTTATTGATGTATTTGCATAAACAGTTCACCAGAGGTGGGGCTTGGCCCAATTCAGAAGTGATTAACTTCTGGAATCTTTAGAAGGATGTTTTACTTTTCTGAGATCTTCCTCATCCAGGAAGTTAATTCATGCCTGATGTGGATGACATTTTTAGTTTTGGTGTCTCGTCCTGCTCTTGTTGTGTTTAATAGAGGCCAGGTGATTGCTAGTGGGTTTTTTTCATGTATGTTTATGCTTCAACCACTGCTAAGGCCATAAGTAAGGGACTCAAATGAATAGGATATGAATATGATGATTTCAGAAGTAAACATGGGCTTACATGTTAAAGAGGCCCAGAATTCGGAAAACTTAGTGAAAGTGAAAGAGAGAACTTCCCGCATGTACACTATATTGCCAAAAATATTCGCTCGTCTGCCTGTCATATGAACTTGAGTGACATCCCATTCTTAATCCATAGGGTTTAATATGATGTTGGCCCACCCTTTGCAGCTATAACAGCTTCGGCTCTTATGGGAAGGCTTTCCACAAGGTTTAGGAGTGTGTTTATGGGAATTTTTGACCATTCTTCCAAAAGCACATTTGTGAGGTCAGACACTGTTGTTGGACGAGAAGGCCTGGCTCGCAGTCTCCGCTCTAATTCATCCCAAAGGTGTTCTATCGGGTTGAGGTCAGGATTCTGTGCAGGTCAGTCAGGTTCTTCCACACCAAACTCACTCATCCATGTCTTTATGGACCTTGCTTTGTGCACTGGTGCACAGTCATGTTGGAACAGGAAGGGGCCATCCCCAAACTGTTCTCACAAAGTTGGGAGCAGGAAATTGTCCAAAAATGTCTTGGTATGCTGAAGTATTAAGAGTTCCTTTCACTGGAACTAAGGGGCCGAGCCCAACTCCTGAAAAACAACCCCACACCATAATCCCCCCTCCACCAAACTTTACACTTGGCACAATGCAGTCAAACAAGTACCGTTCTCCTGGCAACTGACAAACCCAGACTTGTCCATCGGATTGCCAGACGGAGAAGTGTGATTCGTCACTCCAGAGAACATGTCTTTACTGCTCTAGAGTCCAGTGGTGGCTTGCTTTACACCACTGCATCCAACGCTTTGCATTGTGCTTGGTGATGTGAGGCTTAGATGCAGCTGCTCAGCCATGGAAACCCATTCCATGAAGCACTCTACACACTGTTCTTGAGGTAATCTGAAGGCCTCATGAAGTTTGGAGGTCTGTAGCTATTGACTCTGCAGAAAGTTGGCGACCTCTGTGCACTATGTGTCTCAGCATCCACTGACCCCACTCTGTGATTTTACATGGCCTACCACTTCATGGCTGAGTTGCTCCCAATTGCTTCCACTTTGTTATCATACCACTAACAGTTAACTGTGGAATATTTAGTAGTGAGGAAATTTCACATCTGGACTTGTTGCAGACATCCTATCACGGTACCATGCTGGAATTCACTGAGCTCTGAGAGCGACCCATTCTTTCACAAATGTTTGTAGAAGCAGTCTGCATGCCTAGGTGCTTGATTTTATACGCCTGTGGTCATGGAAGTGATTGGAACACCTGAATTCAATGATTTGGATGGGTGAGTGATTTTGGCAATATAGTGTATATAGAGAATAAAGAGAATATAAAGCCTTGATGGCTACCTGATTATCATCACTATCTTTCTTTGTCTACTATCAAGTTGATTCTAGAGTACTGGAGCTGATCTTGTTGTTTGCTGTTGGGTAAAATGAGTTACCATAAGGAGATAAAATGACATGGAAGTGAAAGAAAAGACAGTCACAGGCCTAAAAGACAACAAGCTGTTTTTTTTTCTGCAGAATGCAGTACTGTCTGGGTTCATAGTTACTTCCAGATGTTCACATCAGCCACCCTGACACAACTGTATACAGCACCTGTCCCATGCTTTAAGCTTCATTTACACTGGTTTGCTGTCCTCATACCTTTGGGTTCATTGGGTTTTTTTGAGAGGTCACTGAGTGGCGCTAGACACATCTAGAAGGATGATTCCTCAGCATTCACCTCAGCTACTGGCTGTAAGTCACTGATACTACTGAAACAGTCAGACAGGAAATATGCACACTCTATCTTAAAATGTTTTGGTTTTACTTAAACAAAGCTATCATCGCGCAGAATTTTGCAGAAATACATAGAGTTGCATTTGATTATTTCAGTTTTGCCAGGCATGGCATTTCAGATGAGTTTAACTAATGCCAGGTCTCATTCAGAAACCACAGATCATTTGGTCTGAAAAGAAAAGGATGTGACACAGATTTACACGCTTGCATGTGTGTGAATGGGCTGTACTACACACTCCCTGCACATTCTCTCCTCATTTTATTTTCATTTTCTCTTTGTAACATTAGCACTCAGAAGACTCCATCAATGAAGACACCCTACAGATTTCCCTTTAGGAGTGGCCAAATATTTTTGCTTGAGTCAAATCAGCAGGTTATTTTTGATAAATGCAGCCAGCGAGTCGACACTGACAAAAACATGACAGCAACATTTTTGGCAAAATCTTCTCATCTTATAAACAGAATCATATGTTGGAAGGCAAAGTGGCAATACAACTTTATGTAGCCAGAATCTGTCTTTGCTTTTTCTGTTTTGTGATAGCCTTTCCTTTCCTTTCCTTTTCTTTCCTTTCCTTTCCTTTCCTTAGTCTATATATATATATATATAAATATATATATATATATATTTAAAAAAAAAAAAAATATATATATACCAAACAAAAGCAGTTAATTACATTTCCGACCAATTTAAGTTTCACTTCAGTTTTTGTTTCTTCACAGCTGAATCTGATGAACTACGCTTCACCTTGTTCAGTTATGTTGATCATAAGCTCCAGTGTGTGAGGTTTAAAGCTTTCAGGTTATGTGAGGGAACAAACCGAAGCACCATCAAACATTAGTGCACTGATAAAGTCAAAGATAAGATAATCAATTGCATGCAATTATAATGATATTTATATGTGACGCATCCATGTTCTTTAAACAGCATCTCTAAAATGGCAGTGCAAAGAAAAGCGTGTGTTGCAGATGACACATTGAATAGATTTTTTAAAAATAAAAATATTATCAAACTTGTCCTCAAAAGAAAAAAAAAAAGAAGGAGGGAACTGAATTATTAATAATTAAAGCTGATGTAGTTCTCAAACAAGTTATGGCCAGTAAGTACTTCTGAGTAATCATACTAGAGAGCCCAAATCCCCACACCTCTTTAATCCAGTCTTTGATGTAATAAATCATATTTAGTCAACTTTCCAGCTGAGTGATTTTTGACACAGGATGGATCTCACACAGAACTTTAATTTGACATCTAAAACTCATTTTCACTTCTCACTGTCAGTCACACCAATGTGGCTCTAGTTGTGCTCACTTAAAAGGCTATTACACATGGTTACAACCTTTACTTGAGTAATCGCAAAGAGAACATAAACAGCAAGTGTTCATTCTGGTATGCACTTGATGTCTCTGCCAGTGTGTGACTCAGCAAAATGTGATGCAGCCTGACACTTTTTCACAGCCCGAAAGAACAACAAAAGGGTGAGATGGAGACCAAAGTAGTTGTTTGAAATGTAATACGCTTCCTTTTTTTTTTCCCTTTACAACTCTTCAACCAGTTTTTTAGATGGTACTGTGAGGCTTACATGTGCAGCCTTTCCTTACAGGAATGGCCCTATTTACACTTAGTAACTTCATGTATCAGATTCCTTCAGTTCTCAGAAGGTTTGTGAATGTATCCATGAAGGTGGAAATCAGTGGGATTGGAGACAGACATGAAATGCTGGGCATTGCAGTTCAGTAGTTTGCACTATAACCATTTAGGCTTCCTGGGCTGTAACTATTTCAGTAAGTAGTTACTTACCTTTTATTGAATTCATACAGTCTCATCTGTTCTTGTGAAACCTACAGCTAAAGTTACTAATACTATAGCTAAGTATTGTTATCATTCTCATTGGAGCAGCAAGGAAAAACTGTCTACAAATAAACTACATGGAAAAAAAGCACTGGGCCATCTACACATTACAGCTACAGGAGCTATCCGATCATGGAAACCCATTTGTCTTGCTCATAATTAGTTGCCTTAACTGCTTAAGCACATAATTTAACAGAGGAGGCCCAGCCCTTTTTGGGATGTAGCCAGTCAGATTTGTTGTGTAGCTAAATGAGGTGCATACTATCTGTGGCTAAGTTTAAATTAAAATGTATTAAATCTTATCTGGATTTTATCTGGATAGGAGGCATTTGAAGTGATGTGCGTAAATGGGATTATGATGTCCTAGGTGTAGAAACATTTTTATGTCTAATTGGATTTTCTGAGGCCACAACAGTTGTGTTGAAACAAGTTGTACAGGAATGCAACAATCTGGATTTGATCAAGTCTTGAACCAATTGTCTTCCCTGTGTGGTGAGCAGATAGTGGTTTGGATGATGTTTAACCACCTGGCAGACAGGCTTCATCTTGACAGCAGTTTGAGCAAAGGCTCTGTGTGGGATGTTGATGTACCCGATCATTTCAGCTGAGCCGGTGGACTCTAGAGTTTTTGAGAGGGGGGTGACATTTTCTATATGTGCTTTTCCCCTCCTCTCAGTACGTCATTTTTCATGTGTTCACTGTTGAAAGCCTCTTTTGATGGAAGGCATGTGATTTGTGTCTGTCCTCCTGCGGTACCACAGCGGAGCCTCAGCATCAAACACTGACCTTAAGGGGTCCAGATGGACTGCTAGTTTAAGACACATGTCTTTGATGACGCAACATAGGCAATATTCTGTAATATGCCTTATTTTGTGCATATTGGTCAGACTGACAGATTGATTGTTTTTAGTGGTTTGTTTTATTAATTCTTTTAAGTTTGTTTTTTAGTAACATTATTACTCTCAGGCCCTTTTCTGCAGAGAAGTGATACAAAAGTCAGGATTTCATTTTGCTTTTGTATTCATCTGTATTCACTATGCTTTTGTTGGTTGCATCAGACATTGCTTATACTCCTGCCATACAGAACAAATAAGGTATTGCTCCCATTACCTTTGAGCCTACTTGCTGTCTGAAAGAGGAAAAAAATAAACAAGTAACTAGTAACTACTGTGTCTGTGGGAATGGTACAGTGTGTACGCTCTCACACATACTTAGGCATACACAAATTGTTGTCATCACATCAGTGCTTCTGACCATTATTGCAGACAGGGTGAAAGCCACCTGAGCAGCCTGTCTGCTGTTTGGTCCAGCCACACTTTCTGGCCATTCTCACCTCGCCCCTGTCAATTAGAGTGGATTGACTGTTGTGGTCTGGCAATCTTGAGCAGGGCAAAGCCCAAACCCTTGCAGAACAACCCGGTACCCTGCCAACACTGCTTACTTTTCTTATAGGGTTGTGCCAAACAGGAATGTGTTGTGTGGGAATTCATATCAAAACAATGTCGACAATGGATCGGAAATATTTTGTGTGAAAAATGCCGTTCAGCATCAAACAACAACAATGGACTAGAATTAGAAGTTCATGTGCTGCATGTCTGTGTATTTGTGACAATTAAATTCCACTGTGTCTCTCTCTTCACAGGGAGACCCAGGGCCTGAGGGACCACGAGGACTGCCTGGTATGATGGGACCTCAGGTAGGCTTGATATTTGCTACTACCAATGTTTTATATTTTAGGAAAATACTGTACTTTTGCCACAGTATCTGTGTCTTGCTAAGTGACTCAATGTTAAACTTTTCCTCCCTTCTTTCTTCCCTCTGCGGCAGGGCCCAGCAGGACGAGCTGGCCTGGCTGGATTGAAAGGTGATAAGGTGATCTAAATATTTATATTATTGCAGTGCATCTGTATGCAATGTGTCACTTGGACGTATTATATGAGATCCTGTTGACATTTTGACATTTTGCTAACGCATCCAGCAATGCAAACTCAGTGTTATGTAGCAGTCTGTAAGCAGTTCTTCATGTTAAATACTGATATTGCTACACTGGTTCTTTACAGAATGTCCATTTGCTTTTATGACATTACAATCAAGCTGCTATCAAACTGAATTTTGACAGTAGCTGTATTTGACAGTGCTGGTGCATTATGCAGCCTGTCTAATTTGTGTCTTTCTTTTGTCTATGTTTTCTTCACAACATTGTGGCAATGCAGTATTGTGTTATATCTCTGTTTGATACTATGAAATCTAGGGTGAAATCGGACAAAGGGGCGAGCCAGGAGAGATGGGTTACCAGGGTGATAAGGTAAGTCTACTTACAGAAGAATAACATACCATCTGAACATTCAGTGTGTGCATCTGTTATTACCAGCAGGTTCTACCTGTGATCTTTATTTTCTTCCTAGTAAGACAATCTGAAGAAAATGATTTCTATTAGCTAAACTTGCATAATCAACACAGGTGAATATTGTGTCTTTGTCTTTTAGGGTGCTGCTGGAGCACCTGGTCTTCCTGGGCCCAGAGGGAAACCAGGGCCACCGGTATGTCTGTGTGGGCAAAGTTACACATGCTTTGAAGATGTATTTGCATGTTCATGCATGTTTTACAGTTTTTTTTTTTTCCTTTTGTTGGCTCATAAAATGAAGTATATTTAGTCATACTCACAAAACATAACCTTTGTCTTACATTTTCTGGGTGGAGAGATCCAGTGAGAGAAGATAAATGTGGAATTAATGTCTTTAAACAGCTCTTGGTTTGCTTATCAGCACAAGGAACCATTAGGACTGATTAATCTCTTTTAAGATAAAACATTCCAAACTCCCTGCAGAATGATATCTAAACAAGTCACGTAATGAGAATAGTCACATTGTTTGCCCAGTGTAATGCAAGAAAGAAAAGACAAAGAGCTATCATGTAGTTAGCAATCTAGATGATTAAAGGGTTTTCTTTATTTTCCTGTCATATGTATACTGATAGCATGCTGGATGATCATATTAAACATGGCCAGTGCCAAATAAAGAAGTTAGCATGTGTAAAAGTAATCCCCATGAGCCAAAGGCTTAGGCTCAATCCTTGGGTTCAGGCAGTTTTTTCTACTCTTGCTAGCCAATCAGAGTTAAGTTGTGGTTTCAGCAAACTCCTGCATCTATGACTAATTAACAACTTTTACTGAAGCGTTTGGAGCCATTGTTCTACACCAACCCCAGCCTGGTGCCCAGCTGTCTGTGATATTAGTGTGTTAACATAATGGCAGGAAATTTGTGCAATTTAAATAGCTGTTTGTGGAAAATCAAAGCAAAAAAACAAAATCTGATGAAGTGGAAATCAATGATCTGTGAGTTGGACGAGTGAAAGAAAACACTTGAAAAAACCTTTGTCAAACGCAGATTAGCAAATGTTAAGTAACATAAAGAGACTTGATTGGCTAATAATTGAATACATCGTCAAGGTGTTGCTTGTGATTTAGATGATTATATGAGTATAACACAAGAGAAGCAAAATAGTTGAAAATGTCTTTTCTCTCTTCTTATCAGGGTAAAATTGGAGAAATGGGGGCACCTGGACCAGCTGGGCCTGCAGGACCAGAGGTAGGGGATACATATTTTTCATTTTCATCATACTTATCCGACTGATACTTGAGAATTCATATTAACAACTATATGTCCTCATCTACACCCCTCATATGTGGAATTCTTGTACCAATTCTGTTTTCTTTATATATGTTGCTTAATAGTTTCAAAGGAATCTCCCACCATTGCATGATACACAGTTGTACTTTTGTGTTAATCACATCAACCTCAACAGCCTCTCCTGCCTCAGTAAATACTTCTCAGCCATTACTAATCAGTTGTATTCATATTTCCTTCATCTCAATCCTGGTAAAAATGAGGTTCTTGTGTTCGGCCCTGACAGTTTCTCTAAGGAGGTTGGTCAGCAACATCAAATCATCTGCTTGGTATCATCTTTGACTGACATCTGAATTTTGAATCTCACATCTCAAAGCTCATCCAGTCTTGTTTCCTTTATCTAAGAAAGGTTGCAAAAATCAAACCTTTACTGTCATTCAATGATCGGGATCTTTAAGTGCACAGTTTTCTCCTGCCTTGATTATTGTAATTCACTTTTCATGTGGATCTCTCAGTACTCCATAGCCCGTCTCCAATTGGTGCAGAACACAGCAGCAAGGCTGCTAAAACAACTAGCCGACGCTCATCAATCACACCTCCTCTTGCTTCCCTTCACTAGCTTATAGTGAAATTCAGAATCCACTTTAAAATCTTATTATTAACATATAAAGCTCTACACTGACAGGCCCTTGCCATGTTGGAATGAATGTTATACCGATTATGTGTCTGTATGTTAGAACATGTATGTCTTATCTTTAATGGCTTTTATTCAAACTGTGATGCACTTTGTAACTCTGTGTTTTAAAAAGTGCTATACAAATAATAATAATAATTATAATTATTATTTATTCATTCATTCATTTAGTATTATTATTATTATTATTATTATTTGACAAGTTTGTTACCAACAAACTGCATACAGAAAAAAAATTGTGTTGCAGAACACAAGCCATATGAAAAGAGTGCACATCATCAGTGGAACACACATATCTATGTGCTTGTGTGAAACAGACACACAGAGCTGTAGCTCTTTAATCAGACAGAGAGTAGAGAGGAGAGTCAGAGGCAGTTACTATTAATAAGATGAGCTGTACTGAAGGTCTGTTCTCAATAGTCCAGTATAAAGTGTTAGAAGAGTGGAGGAAAACGTTTCAGCTTTTGTCATCTTAAAACACAGACGGTAGTACAAGACAGCATTTCTTTTTTGCCGTACTTAATAAAGTAAAGTAAAGATGGATTGCGAGCCAGCCTGAACACAAATACAGCTACTTCCATAATAAAGTGTGTAATGTGATGGGCACTTTGCCAAGAGAGTGCTTGTTTTATGGCTGCTCCAACTCAAACTTATGATCATGTAAAGACAAAGACACTGTAGGGGGATAAAGCAGCAGGTAGCAGACATAAGATTTAAGCCTGGGGTGACTTTATATAACAGAAGATGAACACGTGGCTTTGAAATAAGTATTTTCATTCACAGTGCTTACACTGCAAATGTTGCCTCACCTTAGATTCTAAGATATTGTGATGGCTGTCCCACTGCTGACGTGCAGCGTTGAAAACAACATCGCACTGAATTGAATGTATCAGCTATAGATCGGCTCATTGTCACCAATACCTGATCCAGCTTTCTGATTCAGGACTGGACTGATATCCAATCCCTAATCAATAGATTTTACTTGAATGCACTGTGATACAATTAAGTTATTTACACTACAGTGATAGTATCAGAATGTGTGTGTAAACACAGCAGGGAAACCAAACACATTACCTTGCTATCCCCAAGCCTTTCTAACTTAAATTTATTACATTAAATTTATTACACAATGTTAATATTTCCCCCAGTTTGTCCTTCTCTGGTGATTGTTAATGCTGCAAAGTATATGAAACACATGGACAATTTCAAAGACAAGCTGCCCAGGAGTGTTACGTCATCAAAGGTCACAAAGGCCGCAGCTAGCAGGCATATTTTAAGTGGCAATTCATCATTGTTTTTATACAATTTTTCCAAAAACTTGTCTCAGTGGTCCCATCACTGTGTCTGTCTTATACAGGTTAATGCAGATTAATCAAAACATGTGGCTTAATAATAATATTATATAACAATATTCCCTCTCTCCTGATTTTGCAAGGGGTTTCCTGGAGACATTGGAGTTCCAGGGCCAAACGGTCCACCCGGTCCGAAGGTACAACAGCATCTCTTTTTCCACTCTCTCTCTACCCATCCACTCATTCATTCATTTCATCAAGTCATGCATTCACCTGTGTTTCAGGGTTTGCAGGGTGCAAGAGGGGCCCAAGGCCCACCAGGGCCTAAGGGAATACAGGTGAGACAATTTGACACCTAACTTAACTTCTCAGGTTCTTGAGTCACGCTTGCAGAGAAGTGGAAACTATAGCTCACTGAGGAATTTCCATTTGATCAGGCAAGATGAATTAACACACTGCCTGTCATTGAACATCTATCCATATTTCACAGGTATAGCTCAGATCTCAGATTTTTTTTTCCCCCTGCCATATCTCTCAGGGCATGTTCCACCAGGTGAAGTCATGATTCACCAACGGGTGCTTATAAAAACAAGGCTGAAAATTTTCCAGCCCTGGAAAAAGAAACAGAAGCCACTGGAAAGCATACAACAACACATCATTTTCTATTGTGCTAAATGTTGGAATATTGACCTGGCATCCGTCCACAATGGTGCAGAGTTGGCTAGTGTACTCTCCTTTCACACGCAGCAGAGTACACAGACAAGGCTTGATACCCAAAAGCATGAGGTTGAGAAGTAACAAGATGTATTAATTTTATCTCTGTATTTGAGTAAAATATAAACATTTTCATATCCAGTTTGCAAGACCTTGTAAGAATCCACGATATACACTCACTGGCCACTTTATTAGGTATACCTGTTCAACTTGTCATTGACACGAATATCTAATCAGCCAATTACATGGCAGCAACTCAATGCATTTAGAAATGTAGACTTGAACAGCACCAGCTGAAGTTCAAATTGAGCATCAGAATGAGGCAAGAAAGGTCATTTAAGTGACTTTGAACGTTGCATGGTTGTTGGTGCCAGACTAGCTGGCCTGAGTATTTCAGAAACTGATGATCCACTGGGATTTTCCCACGCAACCATCTCTAGGGTTTACAGAGAATGGTCCAAAAAAGAGAAGCTATCCAGTGAGCGGCAGTTCTCTGGGGGAAAATGCCTTGTTGATGCCAGAGGTTTCAAGCTGATAGGAGGGCAACAGTAACTCAAATAACTACTTGTTACAACCAAGGTATGCAGAAGAGCATCTCTGAAAGCACAACACATCAAACCTTGAAGCATAGGGGCTACAGCAGCAGAAGACCACACTGGGTGCCACTCCTGCCAGTTAAGATCAGGAAACTGAAGCTACACTTCACACAGGCTCACCAAAATTGGACAAGAGAAGATTGTAAAAACATTGCCTGGTCTGATGAGTCTTGATTTCTGCTGTGACATTTGGATAGTAGGGTCAGAATTAGACATAAACAACATGAAAGCATGGATCCATCCTGCCCTCTGTCAATGGTTCAGTCTGGTGGTGGTGGTGTAATGGTGTGCAGGATATTTTCTTGGCACACTTAGTGTGGCTAATCAGTATTGACTGAGGATTGTTTAAAGACCTGAGCCTACTTTACTGTTGTTGCTGACCATGTTCATCCTTTTATGACCACAGTGTGCCCATCTTCTGATGGCTGCATCCAATAGGATAACACGACATGGCACGAAAGTCAAATAATCTCAAACTGGTTTCTTGAACATGACAATGAGTCATGAGTCAGACTGAGATCTGGTGACTCTCACCAGATGACTCTTGGGATGCGGTGGAACAGGATATTCACATCATGGATGACC
The DNA here is from genome assembly GCA_015108495.1 of Heterochromis multidens. Lineage (NCBI taxonomy): Eukaryota > Metazoa > Chordata > Actinopteri > Cichliformes > Cichlidae > Heterochromis > Heterochromis multidens. The sequence continues at coordinate 39,338 of VUQS01000496.1, read as the reverse complement.
AGTCGACAAATCTGCAGCAACTATGTGATGCTGTCATGTCAATATGGAGCAAAATCTCTGAGGAATGTTTCCAACACCTTGTTGAATCTACGCCATGCAGAATTAGTGTAGTTCTGAAGGCTAAATGGGGTGCAACCTGGTACTAGAAAGTACCAGGATAGATATGGGTCGTGTATTCTTCCTTCTGAACTTGATCGTAAACAAAGTTGATCTCTGGTGTTATTCACATTCGAAGCAGATGATTTCTCTCAGACCACTCCACAAAATCATCCACTAGTGCTCTGTACTCCTCCTCCTGTCCATTGCTAATATATCCGACCACTGCAGAATAACCATTTCTGTAGGTGGCATGACCTGGAGTTGTACTGAAAGTCTGAGGTGTACAAAGTGGACAGGAATGCAGTCAGCACAGTCCCCTGTGGCGCTCCTGTAGTGCACACAGGGAAATGTGCTGACATCACCAATTCAGACAGAGAGTTACCTTGATCTGTTAGCGATAATGGACGTTCAGAGGGGAAACATGCAACAAAGACCCCTAGGTAGAGTTAACACAAGGCTACAAGGTTTCCACAGAGTGGCTGGCACAGTTCTACCATGGAAATCACTGCTCAGGCTAAAGAAGTTTTAGAAATTTAGTTGTAGAAATTATTTTACTGATCACTGATCACTGAAATGGGTTTTGGCACTTTTTTAAGCTTTAATGTCTTGCTTTTTGTGTGAACCTATGCTTAAAAACCTACAGTTATTATTACATAGTTCAGTGCGCCACCCAGTGAAAATATTTGGTGCATTGTTAATTAAAAAAGAAATACTGACAGAAGAGGCCCTGAACTGTCAAGCAGCTGAAATCCTATACCAGCAAGAATGGAAGAACTACAGCAATTATTTTTGTTATCCTCACACATGCTTACCAAATGTTGTTCAAAGAAGAAGTAATGCAACAGAGTGCTAAACTTGGCCCTGCCCAACTTTTTTGAAATGTATTGCTGGCATTATATGTAGTAAAGATATAAGTTCTAAGATTCAACATTTATTGTATTTTCTCTACCTATCTATTTTCAAAGATAAATACATGCTTTATATAACTTGCAAATCAGTGTATCCTGTTTTCATTTACTTATCATAAAGTGTCACAGCTTTTCAGAAACAGGGCTGTATTTGTTTTTATGGAAGTCTGTGGAAATTTTTATTTATTGAACTTTGTTTCTGCAGGGTGACGAAGGACCACTCGGCCCACCCGGCAGGCCTGGCCCTACTGTAAGAACTCCTAAATTCATATAATGAATTTGCACAAAAACATTCAGACACAAATGTGTACTCGTAAGAAGCCTTTCGTAGGTGGTTTGAGTGAAACAGTTCACTCTTTTCTTAGGAATAAGCTGGAATTAGATGGAATAAAATAAGCTTTGCTATCATTTGATCAGTACTTATCTGTTTATGCTCATGTGTACATGTCTGTGTTGATCTTTAGGGGAGACCTGGAAGGAAAGGCCACATAGGTGAACCTGGCCCAGAGGGTTTACAGGTGAGTTCGCATTCAGAATGTAATAACTTTACTGTAACTGTATTATCACTCATCAATTATCAGCCATATATTTGTGGCAATTTCGAATTTAGATTTGTATATGCCTCACAAGTTATATGAAGCCATGATATCACCTCTTCACTGAATAATCTTAACAGCGTTGTAAAAATGGCATTGTAGTTTTCGTTAAAATTGTAATGTAGTCCCCTGAATGCTTCCATGCTGTGATTCCAAACATATGGGAAATATTTTCCTGGTTACCTCCAACTTTAGGAAGCACTGATGTCCTCACTGCTTGTACTCTCACTTTGGATTGTGTTACAGTAGCACACCATTCTTGGCTTTTTCCATGCTCTTCTTTATTGGCTGTAACAGACTTTTGAACCTGCCACAAATACGGTACCATGATTTTAGTATCATGTGTATCAAGATTTTATTGGTCTAGTGCTTTCCTCTGAGGGCTGGTGTCTCCATCTTTGTGAGGTGCTTATTGCCTAGCCTTTTAATGTTATAAACATGCTCTTAATTATGAGAGAACTGGAGTTTTATTTTTTTTCTTTTTCCAGAGCCATCATCATACATGATGGCAAACCACAATAAGATGTAATTACTCAAAGTCCCATTCAGCCTATGTGTGTGATCCTTTTTTGCAGTTGTAATATCCTGTGAGAAGCAAGCAGTGATCTGTTTAATTACAGGAAACTAACCAGGACATTCTTTGATGTTTACTGCTTGCAGGGAGAGAAAGGGGACATGGGAAATATTGGAAAAGTTGGACCACAAGTAAGTTCCTTTCACACTTCTGATGATATTAGCTAGCAGACGGTGTACTGTGGATTAGTAGCTCTCTATTAAATCTCTTTCCAAAGAGTGCAGAGGCTGTGCTTTTATTAGATTGCACTGATTACACTGAGATAGTGATGAAGTGCTTCCTGTAAATAAATTGTTCTCTGTGGCAACTGTGAAGGTGGTTACAGGAACACTTTCTGGTGTCTCGCTGTTTTACTGACCTACTTTTGATGCTAAGAAATTTTGGATCCCCCCTCTTGCAACCAAATACTGTTTTTAACTCAGATTTGGTGGAACCCCTCAGTAAAACAGAAGAAACAATAATCAGATCTCCTCTGTGGACGTGATCTCATTTGTGTTGCACATCTTTTTTATGGCTCAAAGCCTGTAAAAGTCTTTTTGACATGTGTTCTTGTGCATGAATCTGTTAATACAGATATATGTTGGTCAATTTCAATTTTATCAATAGGATCGGTTGTAAAGAAATCATCTAACTCCAAATCACACTTTCATACGTCTGTCTTTGAGTTTTATACCCAACACAGATACTCTATAGGAATGATGGGACACTCTTTGTAAAGCCTTCATATACACGCAACCGCTCCGACCATTCAAAGTATGTCAGTCCTTCCTGGAGGCCCCTTAATGCTAATATTTGCATTCTGTGCATAGTGGAGGCAACCAAGTGGGACTGCTGGACTGTGTTGCAGCACTGCACATATGAGAGCAGTTACTGACTAGAGGAGCCTTTGAAGACAAACAGGAACCATGGGGCTATGCAGAGGAAAAAAAAATCTCTGAAACATATGGAGGCTCTAATGAATGCCATTACATCACTTTCCAGATAAATTAGATATCTAAGATGCTAAAAAAGACTTCCAAACCCAGAGTCGATGAAAAGGGTTTCAGTCCACCTGTCTTCACTGAGTGCCGCTGTATCACCCTAAGGCAGGGGTGTCAAACATAAGGCCCGGGGGCCAGAAACGGCCCGGCAAAGACTCCAATTCAGCCCACTGGACGTCTTTGGAAAATGTGAAGGAGGGCATAAATTTTATAGCTTGTCCTGTTGATAAAGACCTCCTCCACAGCAATTCATACTACAGTAATGAAGCAATTAAAGAACAGAAGAGTTCCTGTTTTTTCACTATCTACTATAGAAATGTCTGGGGTTTTTTTTAATAATGTATCCACAGTAAAATAAATAAATAATTAAATTAGGACATTTACTGTGAATTTATAAAAAAAAATTCCACTTTTTAATTACAGGACAGTCTGGGCAATCAGAACTTTTTCTGTAATTTTAATCATTTATTTTATACAATTTAAGCCCAAAGAGTCTTGCTGACAGATTTCTTTCATTAACTACAGCAGCATTTTTTTTATCATGTAGAAAAACTGAGACGTACTGTTGAAATTGCAATTCTTTATCTTAAATTGAGATATCTCAGGGATTAAATGTGCAGTTAAACTACTTTACACTGACAGAAAGGGGATTTTCACTGGTCCAGCCCACTTAAGATTCAAGAGGGCTGTATGTGGCCCATGATGTACAATGAGTTAATATATTAAACTGTTTTGAGTTCAATTTTACTGAAGGTTTTGAGAGCATAGTGTATTTTAGCGGATTTTAGATTAGCTGCTGATTGTTCTGTTTTCACTTCAAAACCCCATTCCACAACTAATAAAACATTTATCAATCCTCTAACACCAAAGGAAACTCTTTGAAACGTAGTTCACCTATGTGTTTTTGATTTTCATGTTAGTGTACTCACATTCATTTAAAGATCCTAATTGTTCTTATTATTATCTAACTTTGGCTCTATTTCTTCCCCAACTGTAAGGTTAATGGTTGTGTCAGTGCTGTAATCTTGGCTGGGGTGGCTGAGAAACCAGATCGCCTTGAAAACATTACCATTAAAGCTCCCATATCAAGGCCCTGTCAGATGGAAAACCTTTTAAAGCCACGTCTTTCTGTTAAACGATACTGGGCACCACATTGTCCCACTTCATGTCCCAATTAAGAGATTTGAGGTCAATTTAGAGCTCCTGTTCCCATGCCTGCAGGCTGCCCCCCCCCCCACACACACACACACACACTAATACTCTGCTACCAAACCGTTGCTTAACTGCTTTTCTTATATTCAGCAGGATAATACTCTTAAGGTGATAATACTTTCAGGCTGTCAGCCTTTTTGGCTGTGTTAGGCAATAGCAAATGGAACAAAATCTAAGTGTGTGTCTGTCGTTGTGGTCTGTTTTTTTCTGCCACCTTTTGTCAGCCTCAGACTTTCTCTCTTTCTCTCTCTCTCTTCCTCTACATATAGGCATAGAAAAAAGGGGAAAAAATACATGTAAATAAGACTATATGATATGGTGAAAGTAAGAATAGCAGTCTTGAAGAATCTTGTAATGTGTTAACTATGTCAAACGGGGGAACCAGCATTGGGCCACACAGCAGCCACAGCCGCAGACTGACCCACACTGGCTTTAGTGGTTGGCCAGCATGTTCTGGAGTGGGGCAATCATATGAATTATTACATTGAAATCAGGTGTAATGTGCTCTTGCAGTATGGCGGCTTCAGTCTGGCTTGTGCTAATTGCATGTCTTGTGTCTGCCCTTCATGTTTATTGTCACTTTACATACTTATATATTTAGAAATACAAGGGCAAAGTTTAAAAAATAAAAACACCCTTTTCTGCCTGAATGTCAAATCAGCCAACGAGACATCTTACTGTTGGTCCGGAACTCCAGATTGCCCAGTGGAGCTGCTGGCACTGGTCCAAACCATAAGCCCCAGTCCCAACATGACTAATCTGGAAATGGTTAAGCTCTTCTGATAGCTCCCATACTTACATTTGCTGGTGGTTTCCCCACAAGGACCCCTTCACCGAATAGCTTGTGTTGACTTTGAGTGTAGTGTGAACGTAGTATGCGAGGAGTAATTCCTAGCCATTTCTATTGTGCCCTAAAAAATATGTTATAATATCTTCTATATCTATCTCTATAATATCTAAAAAATATCTTCTTCTTTTTTCTTTTTTTTTGCCAGACAATAATTTAGTTCCACCAGTCACAACAAAGTTGTAGCCTTTTCTGGCTTTGTTGAATAATGCCCCAGTATCAATACCACATGGGTTGTAAAGTGGATTTGGAATTAATATTATTGTACCATGGTTACTGGCACATATTGATGTGTTTACTTTTGCTTTGTTTCTCTGTCTCTCTTTTTAGTTAAGCATGAATCCATTTTATGAGTTTCTAGAAAAACAAAACAAAACAGGAAAGTCAAGATGCGATTTTGTGTTGTTTAAAGTAGCACTAGTAAAAATGAGCTTCACCCCTACAGGTTTCTCCTCATCTTTGCAGCCCCTACATTTTTGCTTAAATAAGCATTAGATTGTAATCTATGACCTCTCGCATTCCAGGTGTCATGACTAGTTGGGAAGTAACCCTTAGATGAATGAAGATTGGGTTTTCATACTGATATACTCTCTCGTGATGTGTTTCTGTTTAACACTATCCCTCTCCTCTCCTCTCCTCTCCTCTCCTCTCCTCTCCTCTCAAGGGTCCAGCAGGCCTGATTGGGATAGCTGGGGTGATAGGGGTTCCTGGTGAAAAGGTAAGGCGTGTGTTTCTCTGTCATTAGGCTGTCAGACAGCATCAGCTGCTTGCCTGTCAGTGGCAGACCTCTATAATTAGGCCTATGTTAAGCAGCCATGGCTTGAGGCCCAGAAGCCCCAGAACACATGCTTGTATAAACACTAAACACTCTCACATCCACATCAATAACAATATTGTCACATCCACGTCACCATTATTGCCTTTCAACCCTCCACCCCTCTGCTGAAGATCAAGGTATATTGAAGAGAACACTTCCATTCACTATGTTGACCAGACTCTTTAGACAAATTTTCTCATCTTTGGATGTTAGAAACCTCAAAATGTAATTGTTTCTGACTTTTTTTTTAGTTCTTTTTCCACCTCAGCTTAATAGAAAATATTACATGCAGTTCTGCTGCTTGCAAATGAGGTTTATTATGATTTTATTGACAGTCTTCTAAAAAAAACAAAAACAAAAAAAAAACCCACATAGCTTTTTAATCTTGTGTCTCCATTGTTCCCTCCCTCTATCTCAACCTGCAGCCCCTTTTCCTTCCTATCCACGAGGCCCGTTTGTCAGAACATGTTCTTGTGGTGGGAAGCCATCTGCTTGTCAGATTCTTGCTTGTCCTCCTACTCCTCTTACACAAAAATCCTCCTCCTGGTTCAATCTGTCAGCACCAGCCATACCCTGACAGCCCAAAAATTCTTTTCACATTATAGATATATAAATAATCTTTATTCAATACCGCCCTAAGTATTTCCAAAACAGCTCCATAGAAATATTCTGATCACTGTTTGAGAGAAGGTGGAATAACAAGTGTTACAGGGGTTAAAGTGAAGACCTTGGAAGCTTTACTGATCACCCAGGGTTACCTTTGCTTTTAATACATTGCAGAGGGCCACATACATTTATATAGTACCTCCCCCAGCTGTCACTGTAACCTTCTACATTTATGAAGCTCCTCTCCAGTTTCCTGGCTTTTATTAGGAGAAATGTATATGAATGTTTTCAGAATTGAGGTTTTAGGTCATGGTTTAATGATCTTTCTTTTTTTACTTTCACTGTTTTTCACCAGGGTGACCGGGGGCCACCAGGTCCAACAGGTCCAGCCGGAGAGAAGGGGCCAAGGGTAAGTGCAGTCACTCAGGATATTCTGCAGCCCTCTGTTTCTTGTCTGAGAACATGCAAACCTAGTGTAAAAGGTTTCCAAGTAATCAGCAATGCTACAGTGTTAATACACTAAAACAGTAAACTAATGTCCAAAGATGATGAGTATAAATCTGAACCACTAAGCAATGCTGGCTGTAAGCTTTGGCAGATGTTACAAGTTTGAGTTCCTGGAAATGAAAGCAGACCCACTAGAGACCTAAGTTCCAGATTACTCAGTGTTGCAACTTTTGAAGGTAAAAATGTTTGCAAAATTCAGCTGTCTAAAATTGTTTTTTCCACAGTTTTGTTGAAGGTGTTTGCACAGTAAAAACCTTTCACTGTAAACTTGCGGTAATATACTGACAGCAGCACAATACAGAGTATTACTGTAAATAAATGTGCAGTTACTGTATTCTTGTAAATTTACAACAAAGTACTGGTCACAGTTTTATCAGCAAATTACTTTGGATTTATATTATGTAAAGTGTGTCCAGCCATGTGACAGTAAAAGGTCAGCAAATAGCCCTTTTCTTAAACTGTGTTATAGAAATTGCTGCACTGTACATTAAATATGGATAATTGCATATAATAACATATTATAAAAAGCTATATTTTTGCATAGGTGTAGTTAAATAATTATAGATCAGTGTATAAAGATGTATATATTAATATAACAAGGGAATGTGTATTAGACAGATATATTTATTTATAGATAGTGCATATGTATATATTAGACTGTGTAACCAAAACAGATATATATATATATAGATATATATATATATATATATGATGAGTTAAATAGGGGTAGGAATTAATAAGCATTTGTTTCCTCCTACTCCTTTTTGAACAGGAAATGGTCAATATTTTTCATCACGTGAATATGATGGTTTTCTCTTATGTTCATTTAATTTTTTTTTATGTTTAATAACATTTGTTACTTATATGTTTAAAATAAAGATTTGATTCTGATTCTGATTCTGAAATTTGAACATATGGCCATATGGCTATCTGTGACGTGCATTTGTAAGTTCATAATCAGTCCTAGTTTTCTAGGTTAGAACACAAGGGGTCTAAAAGATCTACAGCTCATATTGAGAATATTGCCTGTGGTAGCTCTAGCTAACTGAAGGATTGGTGTTGGGTACTATGCTCCTGTAACCGTGTGAATCTGACCAGAGTAGCAGACCAGTAACATTTACAGTTTGTACCTCATTGTAACAGTAAAGAGATCCAAACCCTAACTTATTATAGCTGTGTAAAAGCTGAGCAAATGTTGCGTCCATTGATAATGATAGAAGAATGTTAATTTTACTTTAGCCCATTCACTACTGTGGAAAATTTGCTTGCGTGAAAATTATTGTGGCGGTGTTCATCTTCAGAGACAGAGAGAGAAAAAAACATGCTCTTGTCTAGTGCAGAAGTGTTTCCTATATGCACTGTAATGCTGCATGAATCTTCGAGAAGCTGGCCTGCATCGCTCACTGTCCAGGGGCCTTGGATTGACTCCATGTCTGTGGCTTTGGGCCCCAGTCCTGACCTAACTTGCTGGCCGATTTGCTGGCTGGGAGAGAGGATGACTAATTTGGTGGCTGGCTGAATAGTTAGATGATTGAATCACGGCTAGTGTGTGCGTTTGACTGAGAGGGAGAGATATTTGTGAGTTATGAAAGGGATTCCAGTGATTTGTGTGGACCAGTCGGTGCTGTAATGTAGCCACATTAACGAGGAGTGGCGGTTGAGTGTGAAGGCTTGTGCCGTTTCATCACAGATTACAATGATCGTATCCAGAAATTCTGTTTCTGTTTACAGATGATTTGCAGGATTAGCATTTTCTGGTAAATGTTCTTGTCTTTAGTGACTTTCTTTGGCTTTCGGGTGTTATTCCTTCATAGATAATTATAGGAAAATACTGGAAAGTATGGGTGAGAACCACAACACTGAACAGCCTGGAGCCCATTCTAATACAACATAATATGAAACACAGTTCTGTCCCAGATAAGTCGCTGATCCTGAAGCGTAGTACAGCTAAGCTTGGACAATTTATATAATCTTAACCACTTTAACTTTTTTGTTATTATTTTGTAGCAGATACCAATAAACAGTGACATGTTGTTCCCTTTCTTTTTGGTTTAAGGGTTATCCAGGGTTGCCAGGAAGTCCAGGGGACATCGCCATGCAAGGTGCACCTGTAAGTGATGCAGCGAAAACATTTATGATTGAAAAGATGCACTTCCTAACTCAGTGCATACCTCCCTATATGTGTATTACCTTCCTTTGCTGAGTTCTTTTTGGTCCCTGTGTATTTTCATGTCTTACTCAAGAGTGCTTAATGGAGCAAGAAGCTTTGGTGCACTGAATCTCATCTTCTGTACTCAGTGTCTTGGCTGGATATCTATAAATACCTAAATTGCAAGATTATCTTGGGCCCTTAAACTGTGAAGGAACATGCTCGTTTTTGTAAACACCTAAAATTTACGAGGGCCATTTGATATGTCAGTTTCCCTTTTTCCCACAATTTAGTGCGGCGCAGTAAACAGTGCGTCTAACTGGCTGATGATTATTTTCACTGAGGTCTTTGTGCTACATACAGTAGGTTGGCAGGATTAGTGATGATGTGGTTAGAAGATGCATAGTGGTGTTATCTAAATATTCTAACGGTAACTCCCAACAAATATTTTGAAAAGCTTCAAACTTTACTCTTCTTTTTCCCCTTCTCACAATTTCCTGGTCTATTTTCTCACTAACTTCACTTCTGTGTCTGTCCTGTTTTTTCTCACAGGGTCCACCGGGACAGAGGGGTAGTCCAGGCATTGCTGGCCCAAAGGGTAGAAGGGTAAGAGGTGTCTGTAGCATTTGGGCACAAGCTGTAGCAGTCCCTTAAAAAAGCTTCCCTCATCAGACCTTTGGTTTGTCTGTTTCACATCACAGCGTCTTTCCCATAAACCAGAGGTTGCAGTAATTAAAAGACATGTGGATGTCGTGCCACATGGCCTGAGCTTCTTTATAGCTGCAATTACAACTGTTTCATGAGCCCTATGAATCTAGTGTTAGAAGACATCACGGTAATGTCAAACGAATGAGGTGTTTTAATACTGGTGGGACACCTTGTGGCGGAGAGGAGAACAACACCTACAGGTGAGGAGGCAGAGAACAGTTTCGAATTTCTGACTGAACTGTGCACAAACTGAGGAAGCAAGATTAAATCTTTTCAAGCAGCCTAAATGGATCCTGAACCAACTTGGCAGATATGCATGCCACAGCATATCCTGTGACGTTTTAATAAGATTACTATATGCAGTCCTGTGCTATTAACAGAAATCTATTTGCCCTCAAAAAGAGATTGGGTTTTTGATTTGATTGGGAAGAAACTCTTTTTTTTGTATCTTGACATTTAGAAAAGCTGTTATGTTCCTGAAGAATTAATTTTAATTGTTAACACATAAGCAGCTTTTCCAAATCTCTTTTACTAGCTAGGTAGTTAAAGGTTTGGTGCTTTCTTGGAAGGTGTTTTTATTGGTCTTCAGTCTTCACGGGAGATTGCAGAGCTCTTCCAGTTTCTCCTTTGCTCCTTATGCTTTGGGCTAGTGTGAGCAAGCAGCAGCACATCTTGGACTTTTCAACCTTTATTTTTGGTAAATTTGCAAACTGTTAGTTTGCATCTGCTTACAGTAGCTTCAGCACCAAACAGCAGCTCTCTGGATGTATGTGTTCTATTTGGGAAATGTAAAAACAAAAATAGGAGAAAGTACTAGTAAGTCAGTTCAGTAATAACTTACTACAACATTATTTCAGTGTCTGTGGTCATCTTCTTTAATTCTTTGTTTCTTTTTCTTCTTTCTGCACATTTTGCCCAGAAAGACATATGACACTTGGGAATTGTGCTGTTTAAAATAATCCACACATGCATCAGTTTGTGGTTGCATTTCCTGTCTTCTTGAGGTAAAATGCAGCAATATTCAGATCTCCCCTCTGTGTTTTACCTCCATTGTCAAGGCATGTGATTCATCAGGGGCCAGTCAAAAGTGAATAAAGGGAATCATTTGAAACCAAGCCACATATGCTCATTCTAGCAGTTATTGAAACAACTAAATATCTTCTACTTTGCCTATTTCTTCTCCCAAAAAACAATATAAAACGTGAATCTCAGCCAACATCTGGTCAGTCGTGAGATAGAAAGCACAGCAGACCAAATTGATATTTCAGCAAATCAAACCATTTCTGGTTAATAGAAAACAGAAAAAAAATCTGTGTTTCAAATGTGTGATTAATGGAACTTAAGCATAGCAGCTATCTTAATTAAACTACACACAGTCTGTTACTGGGCCATGAATTTTAATGCAGTCAACCTCACAATACAGTTGTTCCCATTCATATATTTTTATGCTTTTTTTTGTCAGATGACTGAAGAATGAACTACAGGTTTATTTGCAGCCATTATGCAACACATTGTTCCGGTGTCATTTCACAAAATCAATCAAAATCCAGGCTATTGATGGCAGGTATGCTGTGCATTCAGCTATATTGACATTTAAAAGGAATCATGACGGAAACTTTATGGCAACTGAGTGTTGTATTAATTTTACTGCTACACAACCTCAGTGCCACACTGCAGTGGCTAAGTGTAAAGACTATAGCCCTGTTTATGAACAGGGCTATAGTCTATTCAGTATCTATAGGATAAATTCCATTACGGTAAATGTAAATTGGAAATGGGGAAACTGTTTCAGTATCTATGGGATTTGCACTCTTTGAGGACAGTTTTGGTAGTTAACAAACTGGAAAAAACACTTGAAGTAACGAAATTAAAAAATAATTAAACTAAAATGAAAACTGACTGAAAACAGAAATATTGTTAGTCTTTTGTCAGTTTAGTCAAATTTTCAATACAGTAAGCATGAGGTGGTGCGAATGTTTATTGAGACCTGGATGACTGTGAGTCACCTGCCTTCAGTCAGTGTTGATGAACTTTTTAAATCATGCCACTAACAAATATCCTGCATACTATATATAAAAAAAAAGAACTAAACTGAACTATAATAAGTCATACTTACTACATATTTAATGTCCAGACAAAACTCAGCAATAAATGTTGATGATGGGCAAGAATTTGTCCCAGCCTATGACCAGTTAAAAACTGATAAGCAGACATAGTATCTATTATAACCTTAAAGGTTAGGCAGAAATAAATGCCTCAATGCTATTTAAATCAAAATTGAGGTTGCAGGGGGGTGAACTAGAGGAAAAAGAATATAAAGATAAATCCTACAGGAAGATAAAGGAACAGAGTGACACAAGAGGCACGAGAATCTCAATGAAAGCTAGAGGCTCAAGCAAAGAGCAGCAGATATGTCATCCAAGGAAGAGATATAAAAGGGGAGACTGGATGGAGAGATAAGCTAAAAGGCCTAAAAGCATGGACAGGAGCAAGAAAAGGGGAGGGCCTTTACAAATCTTAGTCACCCTTTATATGGTGGTGCTACAATGCCATGAAACCCCTGGAATGTTTGTGGGGGTGTAAGGCTGCTACATCAGGCTGGAACACCTCCACAAACAGACAAACAATACAGACTAATGACTTACCCATACACAGTGTATGAGGCTTTGATGCTAAATGTACTGTTCATTCTTTGTCGAGTGATGTTCAATAGTGTGGCTCATGTTGCTTTTGCACAGGGGCCCCAAGGTCCAGATGGCCCACAAGGAGAACCAGGTCCTGAGGGCATCAAGGTAACATCAGTATGCATATGTAAAGATGGGATAAATATGGTAATTTGCCATGAAATTGACCCTAATTCCTGTGCGTTAGTCAAGATGTTATCCTGAATTCAATTCCAAACGTTGGTCTGTTTTTCAGGGTGAAAAGGGGGAGATTGGACCTAAAGGAGAGCCAGGATTCATAGTAAGTTGTCTTTAAGTAAATATATTTTCATATCTGTATAAGAGCGAGACCAGGAAAAAAAAATTGAATGTTGAGTGTTTTACATATATATGAAGGCTTTGGGCAAATTTGCATGTTGCCTCATTTGTCTGAAGCCCAAAATAGTGACAAAAAGATGTAAAATAGGCATCATCCAGCTGCATCAAGTGAACAAGTACATCCCCTTTTGAAGATACACATTCACCTCAAGGAAAAGTCATAACTGCATCTGATTTTAAACAGCGTCTAGAACAACAACTCTTTGCCCGGTGCAGTGCAAAAGCTCCTTGGGCCTTTAATCGGTTTTTATCTTCAGAGGGGACTTTTGTCTTCTTGCCTCTGTATCAGGTTTATACACAAATGCAATTCGTATGTGCTGCTGGCGGTCTGTAGTAAAAGAAACCTGATCTCAATAAGCTGAGGAGTAGCAGGATAAAAGTAAACATTTGGGGTGTTTTGTGCCAAAACCATCAAGTGGTTGAAGATAAATGAACAACACGTTTATTTGTCCTTCCTGTATAACAGTTGCATTTTTGCCTTCATCCGAGAGAAATTCTCTAAAACCTGATGTTTGAATCGTCTACCAGGGATGTCAAACATGGCTGCTCCCTCTTTTTGATATGCAGGCAGCTGTGTAGTAGTAGCTGTAACTGTATCAGATATGTGTTGTATTTGAGTTAACCCAACTCATTTCAATACATGTCAATCATTCATATACTGATTTCTCTTCTTGAAGGGCAAGGCTGGAAACCCAGGCGAGAGAGGCCCTCCTGGGAAGCCTGTAAGTAATATTTTTTGTTTTTGTCTTTCAGAGCTTTAAATATTATTTTTACTTTACTGAGAAGCAGCACTATAGACTACAATTGTAAAGCTATTGTAAAGCATCATTTTTGCACTACAAATTCACACAAGAGAAACAGATGAAGGTAAATAGTAACTAGTATTGTGGTCATCATCAGCATGTGTTGATGTGCTCCTTGTTGCTCATCTGGTACTGCACGGTACTAAAATGAGTTTGTTATGACTCTGTTGCTGACATAATTTCCTGCTTCTGTATTTAAGAAATAAGGAGTAAATCTTGACTCCCTTGACGATTTTAAGCCTGTTTACAGTGTTCAGTGTCCAGATAAGACATTCACTCAGACCTGTTTCATTTCATTTAAACACAGCCGTCCATTTTTTTAAACTGTTTATTCAACTCGGGGTCCCAAATTGGATAAACAGGTAAACATTATTTTCAGAATTAGGAACATATCTGATGGTAAATGGACTCATCTACTCTGCTTGAGCACTCTATACAACATGGCTCATTCACACATACAGTCGTGCAAGCATTTATTCATTTTTAAATGTCTAAGTGCTTTCAATCTAACATTCACACTCTAATGAGCACATCAGGTGCTCAGGAGTTTAAAAAATGTGAAAAAAAATTAACAATTTTTACAGTTATCCTTCAATCTTTCTGATCAGGGGTATCAGGAGTGTGACATTTGAACCCAACAGATGCAACAGGTCACACCACAGACAGACTTTTGGCAGATTTGAAGGAGCCTTTTGCCAGCAAACCCTTTTTTTTTTTCTGTCTTTACAATTAAGAAAATGATGAATTGCAGTTTTGATATGCTGTGAACAGCTAAAATAACTGATGTGCCACAGATGGCAAAAACATGTAAACAGCAGAGATCAAAGGCAGATTCAAAAACAGCTCCATGTGGGCAGCTTAATAATGGAGTGATGATCGTCACAGTATAGCTGCAATATATGTATATGGCTGGATTGACAAACTATTTATCACGCGGTGTTGGACTCTCCTGCTGTTGTTTGGCTCTTCTTCATTTTCCACTGACAAATGAGCTTCTTTCCTCGAACCACAAATCATGTATTGGCTGAACATTTGACACTTCAGGATTGTTGATAATCATTCTTACCAGACAAACACATACAAAGACGCGTTCGGGCCTGTGTTGTCTTTCTCCGTCTGCCATCGGTACAGCGAAACACTTGTGCAGTACATTCATGCGCTCCTTTGGACAGGACAACAAGCACAAACTTGGGACTAGTTGTGACCTGCTGTGTGCAATTCACTGAGTAAGCTTCGAACACAGCTCACATCCTCATCTCACAGTGAAGAGTTACTGCTTAGAGCAGCTTTTGTCCCACTGTTGCTGCTACCGCTCTCTTTTGAGGACCCTCCTCTATCTTTCCTTAATGCTGCATCTTTAGCGGCAGTGTTTCCATTTTCCAACTCTGGAGTCTTGGCGCCATCTTGTGTCTAATAAAATATCTCTCAAAACTTATCATGCATAATTCCTCATTCCTCTGTGCTCTGCAGTTAAAAAAAAAAATCACTGGGTGATAGTGAGAAAACAATGCTAGCTGTGATGTCAGGACCCATTAAGCTCACGGCTGAAGGCAGTTTTGAAGTTAAAGCAGATGTCAGTGGTTGTGGTTGTTGTTTATAAACCTTTTTGTGTCCCACACTCTGTTTAGTCCATTACTCTCACTGGCTTTTTTTAAATAGCAAGTGAGCTGTGAGAATGGTCATTGGTTTTTGTGGTTTTTGTTCCTTTCCCCCTTAGTTCGTTTCACTCACCTTGTGTACAGAGATGTACATGTTTGAGTACATATTTTTCCCTTCTGTGTCTTACCTATTGAGTAGATAGAAGCACAATTTGAGTAATAATTACTACAGTTATTAGACCATCACTCAGTGTAAGGTTTATGCCACAGCTGCCCTACATTAACAGTATTGGGAATGACCAAAATCATTTTTTATGTCTCTATAATGGTTAATCCACCATTGTGCGCAAGCTCTTTAATCGAAATGCCAAAATATAATTATTTTTGTTATCCATGAATTTTCAAATTTACTGTTTTCCAAAAAAGCAGAAAAAAATAGTAAAGCACTTTATTATTTTTTGAAAAACATGCCAAATTACAGTTATTTAGTTGCAATTCTGAACAGAAAAAATTGTTTTAGTGGTTGAATGTTATGCTAAGTCCAGTGTGCCGGCATCATTTTTAGTTTTAAACGAGTTTTTGACAGATTTCTAAAATATTTGCGTTTTCTTGTTTTCTCGTTGTCTCATTTTTTCATCTATAACTGAACTTTTTTTTTTTTTTTTTAATTCACAAAGCCGGGGTAAACAGTGGAAAGGTCATCAGTCCATCACAGAGAGACAGACATTCACACTCACATTCACATCTACAGCCAATTTAGAATCACCAGTTAATCTAACATGCATGCCATTGGATGCAGGCACAACTTTAACCAGCTATGCTGCACTAAATTAATATCCACAGGACTTAACCCTGTTTAAATAAAAAGAAAACAGACTGGTTCTTATATAGGGTTTTTCTACTCAAGCACTTTATACAACATGTCTCATTCACACAAGCACTTTTTTCTATGTCTTAGTGCTTTCTATCTAACATTCACAAGGATACTTTAGCATATATAGACTGGAGCAGCCAGGGATGGAACCACCAACCTTCTGATTAGTAGTTGATCTGCTCTCCCTCCTGAGCCACAGCCACAAGAACTTCTGACTTTGCAAATTTAGCTGACAGGCAGAAAAACAAATGCCACTGGTCACATAATTGGAGTGTCTTGGCTATACAATGTTTGGACCACAACAAATAGTATCTCATCCTGGAGTTTCTGTGTTGTGTCTCTAGCTGTCAGGCAACCCTGAAATATTAGATTCAGTCATCGTGTGTGTGGCCACATTGGAAATTGTGGTGATAATGATGGTGGTGTTGGTAATGACGAGAAGCGGAACATGACCTCTGTTAACTACACAAAATGCACGAGTGAATCACCACTGAGCTCATGATTATGTTTCCAGGGAAAACCAGGTATTCCAGGCAGCATCGGGGAGCGGGGAGCCCAAGGTGAACCAGTAAGTATGCTGTTTTTTCTGTTGCATTGATGTGGTTGTTACAGGAAACTGTAAACAAACCGCACGCTGTGAAAAACACCTTCAGTGGAATCTGTAATGACAGTGGGGAGAACACGCAGAACCATAATTGATTGCACAAGTTTGATGAGGAAGAAATTGTCATGGTTCGAATCACACGAGAAGCTCTGATGTTACTGGAGAAGGAATCATTTTGGGGGGGGGAGACAAGTATGTATTTGAAATTCTCTTTGTTTGCATCCCCCTTCTGCTTTCCCCACACCTGAAAGCGCCCCACCTTGTGCCTCCCTTCTTGGATTAGTCTTCAAATTCTTCATTTTCCTGGAAATCTGCCAATCCCCACAGGGGCATAAAGAATGTCAAACAATCTGATACAGATATTTATAAGGCTGAGCGCTTTCTGTAATGCTAGAGGCATGGTTTATGTTATGGGTCTCATCCTGTGTTTGGCTGGTCTTCAGTCTTTTTATTCCAAGCACTCTCATCTCTCATTTCTTTTTCTAAAGACTAGACATATAATTGTATGTGTTAGTTGTGACATTACATGCAAGGGTTGTGTATTATATCTGTTGTGGTGTTTTAAGTTCCTGATTTAGAAGTTGAATAATGAGATTACTGAATCATTATGTTTGTGTGCTTTAGCTATGGTGGTGTTTTTTTGTCTTTCAGGGACCTAAGGGACCTCCTGGAGAGGCTGGACCTGATGGAGAACAAGGACCTGAAGTACTTTACGTTATTGCTCATAATGCTTTGGCAAGTTTATCTGTTCTGTGTATACAAATTAAATATTGCTTATGATTCTCTGTTCCATCATTGTAGGGTTTGCCAGGTATAGAGGGGGAACCAGGTGCCATTGGAGAGCCAGGGATAAAGGTTAGTACAGCCTCGGTATAGTTCTTGAAACCTTCCCTCCTTCTCTACCAATGCAAAGCACTGGACATGTTCAGCCACTTTGTACTTGACATAAATGTATCCTTAGTGAAACAGCAGTTGATTGCAAAGTCAAAGTGTAAATGTAGGAGTGTTGGTGCAAATGTAAATGTGTTTTGACCTCCAGGCAACCTCTTGTTGTGTTTTGTCTCCCTGTAGGGTGATGTTGGGCCTCCAGGAGCTGAAGGGGAGCAGGGGCAGGAGGGAATGAGAGTGAGTGACTGCAAACAATCCACTAATCCTTTCCTTCCTTGTGTTCGGGTAACCCTAACCCAGTTGTATATTTACTCCTCCCTCATTCTTACAAAGATGTTTCATCCACTGGCCAGAAGAAAGCAGAACCACAAAAGTTTTTTTGTGATGAACTGTGTATAAATGGAACTTTAGCTTTTGCTTTAGTTTCATCTTCCTGTGTTGTCCACTGAATTACACAGAGTGTTGCTTTGCAAGGTTACTAAAAAAAAACAGAGGATAGTGCACTTTTATCGCTCACCTTTGTTTTTACAGTGCTGTGAAAAAGTATTTTCCCACCTTCCTGATTTCTTATTTTTTGCATACTGTCACAGTAACATGTTTCAGATCATGAAATAAATTTTAATATTAGACAAAGATAACCCAAGTAAACAAAAAATGTTTTAAATGATGATTTCATTTATTAAGGGAAAAAAGCTTTCCAAACCTACCTGGCACTGTGTGAAAAAGTAATTTCCCCCAACCAAATTTTATGGAAAGCTGATTAAAATTTCACTAGCCACACCCAGGCCTGATTACTGCTGAATCAAGAACTCACTGAAATAGAACCTGTCTGACAAAGTGAAGTAGGCTAAAAGAGCTCAAAAGTAATACATAACATCATGCTACAATCTAAAGAAGCAGATGAGAGACAGGTCAGGTCAGAGTTCATGATTCAACAATAAGAAAGAGACTGGGCAAAAACGGCATCCATGGGAGAGTTCCAAGGAGAAAACCACTGCTAACCAAAAAGAAGACAAAGGCTCGTCTCACATTTGCCAAGAAAACATCTTGATGATCTCCAAGACTTCTAGGAAAATATTCTGTGGACTGACAAGACAAAAGTTGAAATTTTTGGAAGGTTTGAGTCCCGTTACATCCGGCATAAGACTAACACAGCATTTCATAAAAAGAACATCATACCAACATGGTGGTGGTAGTGTGATGGTCTGGGGCTGCTTTGCTGCTTCAGGACAACTTGCTGTAATTGATGGAACCATGAATTCTGCTCTCTACCAGAAAATCCTGAAGGAGAATCCTAAAAAGTTGAATCTGTTCATCTGGACGTAGCGATTTTTTAGTGGGAGAAACGTTTCATGATCAATTTGCATACTATGATCATGAAACTGACCAAATGGCCCATTGTTAGTCAGTGGTGCTGGTTTCGGTCATTATGCAATGTACTGTTTATAAGGTTGGGGAATTCTGCAGTCAGCTGAGACTGAAGAAGTTACCAGAAGGTGACGAAACGTTTCTCCCACTAAAAAAATCGCTACGTCCAGATGAACAGATTCAACTTTTTAGGATTCTTTTACCTGGATTATTGAGTATGCATCAACTGAAGGAGAATGTCCGGCCATCAGTTTGTGCCCTGAAGCTCAAGAGCACTTGGGTTATGCAGCAGGACAATGAACATACCAGCAAGTCCACCTCTGAATGTCTCAAAAAAAACAAAACAAAATGAGGGTTTTGGAGTGGCCTAGTTAAAGTCCAAACTAAAATCTGATTGAGATGCTTTGGCGTGACCTTAAACAGGCCGCCTATGCTCAAAAACCCTCCAGCATGGGTGAATTAAAACAATTCTGCAAAGAAGAGTGGGCCAAAATTCCTCCACAGTGATATGAAAGACTCATTGCCAGTTATCACAAACACTTGATTGCAGTTCTTGCTGCCAAAGATGACACGAGTTATTAAGTTTAGGGGGCAATTACTTTTTCACACAGGGCCACGTAGGTTTGGATAGATTTTTTCTCTTAATAAAAGAAATCATCATTTACAAACTGCATTTTGTATTTACTCAGGTTATCTTTGTCTAATATTAAATTTTGTTTGATCTGAAACATGTAAATGTGACAAATATGCAAAAAAATAAGAAATCAGGATGGGGGCAAATACTTTTTCACAGCACTGTATGTGCATGTGTTTGTGAACGTGTACGTGCCATCATGCCAAAATGTTGTTCAGAATACACTATTGTGTTTAGTTAAGTTAAGGCTGTTTGCAAAGAAAAGTATGATGCAGCCCATGAGTACTGAGCAAAAGCTCATCAGTAGAGGGGCCCAGTGGCTTTTGTCAAACACACATGCACTTCATCCTTCAGTCTCACCTTCTTTTAATTGTTTCATGTATTTTAAACTCCTCATATAACTCCTCATATGTACATAAAACCATTTTGATTATGTAAAATGTGTGTGTCTAAAAAGTGAAGCTAGAGTGGAAGCGAGTTAAATCTGCATTCCTTTTGGAAACTCCTTTGCTGGCAAAAAATTCTTACATAAGTTAATGTTAATGTTATCTACCTCAGAAAACACTGTCTCATTCAATTCAATTCATTCAATTTTATTTATATAGCACCAAATCAAAATAACAGTCGCCTCAAGGATCCCATTGAGTTTATTGTCACAATCACTAGTTTTACATCTTATGTTATACCACAAATTATGGTCCCATTTACAGTAAAATAGACTATAAAGCAGGCTATGTTTTAGTGGTTAAATTGTAATTGACTTGCTACCATTTAAATGTGCAACATCCCTCAGTTTCTGGCTACATCCATCTTTCAACTACAGTCTACCCTATAAAACTATAATAGTTTTGAAGTTAGGTGTGACCCAAGAACTCACTGACATTAGAGCTGGTGTGTTTGTTTGTATTATCTGAATGGATGGAGTATTTTCAAAATTCGATGATGTCTGAGAGTCATGCCTTCTTCTTCTCATCTTATCTGATTATCAAGAACTTGGATGGAAACTAAAAACCTGGACCACATTTGTCAGTCTGGCTGTTTCCAAGCGATCTTCTCAATGCAGATGTTCTGAGGACAAGGTCTTCAAGGACAAGGATTTCAACTTAATTTGAATATTTTGTGAAACTATTTCTGTTTCAGAAAGTGCTACGTGGATTTTGCCTTTTACACAAAAAATGAATCATATCATAATTTTTGTTTAAAAAGTTTAAGAGTAAGCAAATACTCACTCTACTTTTTCCAGTGGCTTAACTTCTCATCACATTGCAGTGATGTACAGGTGTATTTGAGGATGCACTGACGTCACTGTTAGGTTGGATTAGGTCAGGCTGGGGGCAACAGATCGGACTTTTAATCACACACAACCATGCCCACACCAGTGATGCAGACTGTGCCCTGAGGTGAAAGTTTCAACCCGCTCTAATATGATCCCGAACTGTGACTTTGGTTTACACAAATTGTTTAAAAAATCTTGTATTATGAAGTGATATGAAGTTGTGGAGAGTATTATTTAAATTGGGCCGGGATTTCCAGAAGCAGCGTGCCTGTTACTAAGAAATAAGGTCTATTTCATAGTAGTTGGAGCTATTTCATAAATAGCCCCAATTAAAACTTAAGTAAAAATGTATAGATGTATTGTAGATGCCTCGGGTCTTGGTGTAAATGCCATGATGTCATAATAGGGTATCTCAAATTATGGACAAAGAGAACCAAAGCGATCTGCCATAAAATAATATTTTCATAATTCTGGCCTTGAGTTGAGACCTAATGGTAACTGCTGCTTTGTAACTTTTTACAACAGTGAATAGGCATTATTTAAAACTGTTATATGTTTATAGGGTCCTCCCGGTCCCCCTGGTGAAGACGGGCCTCAGGGAAAAGATGGAGCCAAGGTTTGTTGACTTATCTGTCTTTGATTCCTTCTAATCAAATAAACCAGGGAGCCAAAATGAGATACTGATTTATTTTAGTAGGATTACCCCTGTGACAGTAGATCAAAATGCTAGAACATCCACAGATTAGCTCAGGGTTCAAAGGTCATCCCAGTAATGCATTCAATCTTACTGCATTACTTAGTGTATGCACTTAATTTCACATTGGATTTGAATATGATATTAAAATCTAATAAAGGATGTAAAAATCGTGTCAATTTGCCCAAAATCTCCTGCCTCTCTGTTGGTAATATAATTAAAGCTTACCTTGTTGTTATTGAATTGTCTTTAACTCTTCTTGTGTGTCTGTCTTCCTCTTTCTCTATCAAACTGTCAGGGTGAGCCTGGTGAGCATGGGCCTACTGGGGAGCCAGGGGAAAAAGGGACGGAAGGAGACCCTGGACCCCCAGGGCCACCTGGAGAGCCTGGGAAACAGGGCTTTCGTGTAAGTTAATATTGTTTCGAAAGTTTAACTTCCAGATAATACAACAACCTTCGTGTAAATGTGGGAAATACAGAGACACATTTCTCTGAAATAATGCCTTTGATTCCCAGTAGGGGTCAGTCTGCTCTTCAACAAAGACTTTTTGCTACTGGGTTGGTAAAATTACCATGTCAGAGATTTTGGATGTATAGCACGGTCTGATAGCTGTCAAAATCTTCTTGATGTTTGGAGATATAGATCTAACTCTAGCCATGGGTGATGAGGAGCAAGAAGGTTAATGTTATCTGGAATGAAGGGTACTTTAGGGCACCAATTCAGAGCTCATAACAACATTATAGGCATTATACATTATAGAGCTATTGATCTCTGGATATAAAACCGCCACTCTGAAATGTATGAAAAAGATTCTGCAGTATCATTATTTGCTGGTTGGTGTTTGATCTGAACATCAGGCAATAAAGTGAGACAGAATCCAAAATATGACAGAATCAGGATTTGCCCTATGATACACTATTAGGTAATCCTCTTAATGTAAAACATATTTTAAGCAATATAATTTACTAAAATTTGCTTTACAGGGTCCAGAAGGAAAAGTGGGTCCCCTGGGAAACAGAGGACGGCACGGAAAGAAAGTAAGAATCTTGTTCAACACCATTATTTTCTCTAAATGTGTCCCAACATCAAAGCAACCTTGAACAGGAAGACACAACCCAGTGCCATTTGGCATAAAAGTGTTTACAGAGAGCCACTGAGTCATCTTGTTTTAATGTTAATTTTGGTCAACTTTAAAGTAGCTTGCTTACATTATGAAAAGGAAACAGCTAGATTCAGCAGTAGTGATATTTTAAATATCTTCAAATGATATTTTAAATCTTTCCAGGGAGAGAGGGGTCTTCCTGGTCTTGCTGGTGAGATTGGTCCTCGGGGAGACATCGGCCAGCCAGGCGAGCCGGGACTGAAAGGTGCCAGGGGAACTCGAGGACCACCTGTAAGTTCCCATTTCTTCTGTCTACTTGGAGCTGCTTGGATGTAGGTGTTCAAGTTAAGGAGATTATATTGAAGGTGTGGGTTGTGGATATAAAGAAAGGCTTGCAAAGACTGGTTACTGACAAAGTCTTCTCTTCTCAAGCATCACTGGTTGTTGCAAACCTTGTATCAGCCACAACTCTCACAGGACCCTAGAAGAGGAATTGTAGTGCTGTAAAAAGCTGAAAACAGCAAAACCCCAATGAAGTTTGTTGTTTCTGTCTGCAGTAATATATATTTGTTTGTTCTCTGTTTGGGGACCTTATGCACGTGGAAAGCTGGAGGGGAGGAGACCAATAGCATTACCCCTGTGCAGAACAGAACTGGGATCAATTGCAACACACATGACATTGATTAAATCAAACACAACATGAAAAGCGGGAGCTGGGGTGTAGGTGTGTTACTAAGTGGCTTGCAGTGCAGGCTAAAGTAGCTTAAATAGCAAGTCTATGATGTTTGTTAATTGAAACCATGACTTAGATAAGACACCACATTTTGTGAGGAATCACTGTTGAGGTCCTGGTAGTTCCCAAGGTTTCACAAACTTTTTCTTGCTACTGTAGATAAGTTTGGCTTAGTATAGTTTATTTTTTATACTTCTGAAGTCAATTGATCTCAGAATTTTAAAAACAAAGCAAATTTTTAAAACCAAAGCAAGAAGATGTCAGAGATGGCAAGCCAAGCCAGGAGGATGCCAGACATTTTTTCAGCTCCTCTCTCAGTAGAACCACTGAGACTATTTTGTCATAGCTGTGGATCAAGGATTTATACCCTTACCAAGGTTATATTTATCTGGAGAAGACTAAAAAAGCAAAATAAAAGCGCCGTGACTGATTCAAGGCCTTATTTTGCTTACATTTTCTGCATTGCTTCCAGGGTCAGCCTGGAGTCATGGGGATAGAAGGGCAACCAGGACTTCCAGGATACCCAGTGAGTTTTTCCTAAACATGGTTTCATGACATGAATGTATATTGTACATAACATGTGCCATA
>VUQS01000496.1:0-15111 GCA_015108495.1 Heterochromis multidens | reverse complement strand
ACACGTGCCACACACACACACACACACACACACACACACACACACACACACACACACACACACAAACTATACAAACATATGTACAAATGCCCACAAATGCCCATGTGAATGTTTCTGGTCTAAGTCTAGTCTGATTTTTGGCACAGGACATTACACTATGCTCACAGTCATTGAACAAAGCCATCTAGATTTAAAAAAACAAAACAAAAACAAAACCACACACATATAGGGTCCCCTGAAGTCAAGAACACAGATCAAATAAATTCAAATCAATACAGTTGTAGAATGTAACTTCAGTCTAGTCTGAGGCTCCTTACCCAGTAGCTTGAGAAATCCTAAATGCAAATCTGGACAACATTGGAAATCCCTGCCACTTTTATACTGGCCACTATTTTTCAAACAACACAACATATCAGAAAATACCTTTACAAATTCTACACAAATAGAAGCCAGAGTTGCAATGCTAATGCTGTGATGACTGAATCTAGACAGAAAAACATGAACAGGGTGCATCAAGTTCATGTCATCCCTTTTTGCAGTTTAATGTTGTTCCTTTTTTTGTAAATCTGTATATGCATATGTGCTTTTACAGCCCCTCATACTTGAGTCAATATGACAGAATATGAGTGCTTTTCTACAAGGAATTTTGTTTATATCAAACAGTTCTGATTAAAAGCTGTCAGCCTTCGGAGTTGAACTCAGAGACTCAGCATTTTTCAGCTAGTGGAAGTTTGGCAGCTCCATTACATACAATGATTAGATTTCTTTTTCTTTAGGGGCACCCTGGCAAGCCTGGGCCCATTGGCCCACCAGGCACCAAAGGTGAAAAGGTAATTTGATACCTGAATTTGTGAAGTATGTCCATACTTGGATTTCTTAGGCTTATGCAGAGTTCTTTAAAGTATCCTGTGGCTCCAAAATGATCTGTCTGCAATCTCCATCCATTCATATATGATTGTATGTCTGTGTTTGCTACATCCCAGGGTTATCCAGGCGAGGACAACAAGACCCCAGGACTGCCAGGGCCCTTAGGTGAACCAGTAGGTCTTGCTTTCCTTTAAACTCTCCTTTCTGAACTCTCCTCGCTCTGTTTAACCAAAGCCATTTAAATACCAGATTGACACTGGATGTAAAAGTTAATCCTGATCAGCTTATGATTTTAGCACCAAATGCATTCATTTAGAAAAATTAGTGTTAACGTTTCTTGTCCTAAATCTGTCATGTGTATGGAGCGATTATCAACTTTCTGTGTCTTAGTTTCAGACTGAGAATTTACAAAAAAAAAATGTTACCTCACACACAGAGCAAAGCTTAAGCTTAGCTTTTATTTTTGTTTCTATAATAATAGAGGTCTCATTACAATACTGTTATGAATACAAATTTACTTCCCAATACTTATCCTAAGTCACCACAAGAATTCTGCATATTTCACAGTGACTCATTCTTTGACTAATATCAAAAGAGGATCAGCATAAAGCAGCTTAGAAAAGCCCACAGTTATAGTTATGTGACAGTTATGTTCTCTAAGACACATTTCCCCTGCAATGGACATGACTAGTGACATAGGCCAACACTGCATAAACAGTCAGGGGTACTGGCTGTCTGCACAAGCAGCAACCTTCCATATGACTAGTATTGAATTTTAAAGTTGGCACAGAATTGCAGTGTATAGTATAAGCAATACAATGCTGGCCTCTGTTTTGTTGTACCCTGTAGGTCACATTCAGAGAATGTGTTTGGTATGTGTTGGGCTAAGGAGTGAGTCTGAGTAGCTGCCTAGCTCAATTGAAGCTGTGTAGGTAAAAGACAGACATGTATATACAGTATGCGTATTCACGTGTGTGCATTCATTGTCTACACAGGGGCCTCCAGGGGAACGAGGAGAGCGTGGCGAGCCGGGGGATGAAGGGTATCAGGTAGACAGAACCATTAAACATCAGACATACGGCACACCGCTCAGTCTGCTTGATTGTTGTTTATACTCAGATGCTGCCCCTTTCACATATGAGCAGACCACACATGTTGGAGAGGATTACCAAAATCCAAGCAATAAGGATAAGAAAATCTGGTGCTTTTCACAAAAAGTACACACACTCGAGCACACACTCGCAGTGAAGGCAAGTTTTTAACTGGGGGATTTATGCTAATCTGTGAATGGATCTACAAATTCAAAAATGTTCATTGTTGTTACAATGTAACATTTTTGTTTTTTAAATCCTTTTGTCTTGATTGTATTACTCTGTAGCTTCCATAGACAGTACAAAAGATGGACGTAGCCACTGTGATGTTACCGACTGATTAGTTAAGTTACATTCTGAAGCATCTAGAAGAGCCTTTTTGCCTTTGCCATTGCAGTGTTTCCTTGGATGTGACGAGCGAGGACTCAATCTCACTTTTCAGACCCAGAAGATTCGTCCACCTTTTATACTGTCCAGTGGAGCTTCTTATCCAAAATTTGGCATCCCCTTTTGAAGACGGTTAACAGAAACTAAAATGACTGGATATTAAATTGCCATTAATTGACCTTGTCTTGCTTCTCTATAGATGTAGTATTCATGTTTGCAAGATCACAGCCCAAACACTTTGTGTTATGGAGACAATTTAGCCATTAAGTGCTGTACCTCATGTCAAGTCCAAAACTGTTTTGTAAGAGTTTTTTTTTTTTAATGCAGTTAAATTCAGTTTAACTTATTTTAATTCAATTCAATCCCAGACTATACAAAAGAAAATGTATATTGTTTTGATGCTATGGAGCCTGTGATTGAGTCTTTACTGCATGTGGAAAAGGGGCCTTTGGGTATACACAGTAATTATGCTTTGAGCATGAGGCTCTCCCTTTAGTAAAGAGCATGAGAATGATGTTCACGTATTATTCACAAATGAAAACTGGTGAGAAAATATAACCAAATTTAAAAAATTATGTTTCAGGGCTATATTGGTATGCCCGGACCTCGTGGGGCTATTGGACCACAAGGCCCACCGGTAAGTCAGTTAACGGTTGTCATAAGAGCTTAAAAAAGAAGGCAACTGGACTTCTTTAAGTTTGTGAAGATGTTTCAATTCTAATCCAAGAGGCTTCTTCAGTTCTAAAAGTTCAGTTCAGTTCTTTGTGTTTTTAGAACTGAAGAAGCCTCTTGGATTAGAATTGAAACATCTTCACAAACTTAAAGAAGTCCAGTTGCCTTCTTTTTTTCAAGCTCTTAAGAATACCATGACCTGGATGACTGAGAACCTACACAGTCAGTAAAGAGCTGTAGTGCAGTAGCAACACTATTTAATCTGTTGTTTTTTACATGTACCCACAGTTAAACATCCCTACTATAAACAGTGGGGCAAAAAGATTTCATGCGTTGGCTTTATGGTGGTGAGGTTAAATATGTGAAATATCTAAATGTGCTCTTCCAAAGGGTGACAGATTAGTACGTCTTTAAATCAAAACTCTTTATCCAATTTAAGTGTGATTGTCCTCTAAACAGGACATTGCCTATTAGATTAGGAGCTATTCTGTGGGATATTCTGGTCTAAAGTTAGTTCAAGGTGTGTGTGTGTGTGTGTGTGTGTGTGTGTGTGTGTGTGTGTGTGTGTGTGTGTGTGTGTGAATGGAGTGTTAAAAGTGAATCACATTAAGAAGTAGGGAAAACAAGGACATTCCTAATAATAATTTATTTTTCTGACTGCCATCTGTGAATAGTTTTAATTTTCCCAGTTTATTATTTCAAAATTATATAGATTCACACAGCATGATTATATTTTGTGTTTTTTTATTTATTTTTTTTTGTTTTTTGCATTGCACAGGGATCATCAGGCTTCCCTGGAGAACCAGGCCCAAAAGGAGAAAAAGGAGCTCCGGTGAGTCACAAAAGCATTTGTGTCAATAGTGTGAATCGTTTAAGGAGTCAACAAATTTGGCCTCTTCTCTACATACACTGTGGAGTGTTGGGTTTATACCTGATAGTACAAAATATAGAAAAACAGATCCAAACAGATTTGACATCTTTTACCTGTCACCACAGGAGCATGCTAGTACAGATATTTAAGCTGCTTGTCACGCTTGACAATTTTAGCTCAGCTGTGGTGGAATTTTAGCAAAAGAGAAAAAAAAAATTCCGCTTACTTCATCGAGTTAGAAAGCAGGCAGTAGAAGAAAAAAAAAGGCTCGGAACAATGAAACTTGGACAGCAACCAGGGAAATGCAGCTTTTCCTTACACCCTGAATGCATGATTCAACTTCTCTAACTTTTTATTTGATGCTTATTAATGGCACATTGCTTTTGTTCTTTGATGCTTAAATATTGGATAGCTTTCAGTAAATTATGCTTTCTTGAACTAACAGGTTTGCTTGCTTAGTGTCATGTTCCATATGGCCTTTTGTAATCTTGAAGTATCACAGGTGTCCAGACATGACTGACTTACTACCACATGTGAAACAGCTTGTATAGAAGAGTGATTATACAAGCAGTTCACATACTATGGGAGCATTTCTGTCCATTTATTCAGCTGGACTTGAGTTCAAATGAAGTTTGTGTATTACCTTAACATGCAACTTGTATTCCCATATGCTCAGAAACACTGATAACTTTACAGACTGCCAGGAAACACTGGAAACTTTGAGGATCTTCTGTATGCCTGTTTCAGATTAGCAGCTTTGATAAAGCATATCTCTCTAGTACTATGCATAAATCACTGTCAATGGGTGTAGCTTTATTATGTATTTTGCTGTTATGGGTTTGAAGTATCCATAAAAGTATTTAATGTGGATGTTTCCTGCAACAGTATTCGGTTATCTTCACTGTGAATTGATTGGATTTGAGATGTTGTGTATACCATTAATAAACATCTGTCTTTACTGATAACAGTACAGTAAAAATCCTTATTTTACTGTCCGGAGAATGATATACTAAAACATTTGTGTGTTTTTTTTCTTCTTAATGCCCATGTGCATGTTATTTTTTGTGTTTATGTTTTTCTAGGGTTTGGCTGGAAAGAAAGGAGCAAGAGGTCTGGCTGGAGCTCCGGGCACTGAAGTAAGCATCATATCACCTCAACTAAGCACATGGCCTAAAGAGAAATAGCAGCCTCTTACCATTTAAGAGCAATGTAGCTGAGTACCTTCTGCATCAACAAATTATTGCATATGTCTACATGGTTCCCATTACAGAAAAAGAAAAAAAGCAGTAGTTGTGACCGTTCACAAGTATTGTATTTAGGATAAGTGGAACTGGTATGCAGGCATGAGGAGCAATAATCGCAATAGCTGGAGTGCTATCTCAACAGAATAAAATGTGACTGAATCTAAGACTGGACACAACAGGAGGATACAACAACAAATTTAGCACACAAAAAAAAAAAAACCTCACCACAAGACTGGAAACGTCAACAATGATCTTGGTGTACATTCAGAAAATAACCAGAAATTTATCAAACCCATAAATATAACAGCCATGAACACTGCACAAATTCTAATTCTCAAGACTGGTTCAAGGGAGGACACAAATGCAGACAAAGAGAGGCCTGATGCAGAACATAACGTGAGCTTTAATTAAAAAAAAAACTTGATAAGCCAATGCCCAACAGAATTACAAGAAAAATACAAAAACCAAACTAAGAGAAACTATGAACCCAGGAAGGCACTAAAGACAAAAGTAAGATGCCCGGGAGCACATGGAAGGGAAATCATAATTAGACAAAGAGAAGGACAAGACTAGATATGCTCTCAGGGGTGATTGAAAATGAGACACAATTGGAAACAATTATGGTAAGCCAGACAACTACAAAGGCAGGAAAGGAACAAAGACAGGAAGCGAAATCCACAGCAAGACGCAAAAGAAAAATAACCTTCAAAATAAAACAGGAAGTAACCAAAAGACAAACTAACTGAGAAATATGAAGACAGAGACAGGGGGACAGAGAAGGCAGTGAAATGGGAAACCACTAAATCAACAGATGTGCAAGGACCACGACAAATATTTTATCTTACATTTCTTACGATCCAGATGGTTGACTTCAGTGTCAGAGGAAGAATTACAAGTGTAAAGATGGTCATGAGATTATTGACAAAAAGTGATGTTTTATGAGAAGATTGATGGTATTTGTAAATGATCCTCAGGCTGAAACTGAGTTTGAATGACACTGTCATTTAACAGGGGTTGATTGGTTTACCTGGACTCAAAGGAATGAAGGGTTATCCAGGACCTGATGGTCCCCCAGGATTGACTGGCTTACCAGGACTACCAGGAAAACAAGGGCGACAGGTAATCAGTGACATATAGACAGCAGTGTTTCTTTAATGTTGGAACTTGAGTGGAATTAACATTATAGCAAATGCTAACTAGGCTTAAGTTTTTGCTTTCCCTTTTAGGCAATTCAGTAGACTCATATTAATGAAATATATAGAAAAGCAGAGTTCAGTTGGACGTTTTTGCTAAGCACCATTAATGTTGGTCACAGAAGGAGTCAAAAGATATACTTGCATGGCTAAACTGTCAACAGGGCATTTCCTTTACTGGAGACTTGTGGTCTGCATTGGAAGGATACCACTGCAGTACCACAAAAGTCAACAAGTGGACCGGCGGAATAAGAGGATTGACCAAAGCTTTACTCCAGCTGCTTCCATCTGTTGTTTTATGAGTGAGACTGGAGACTTGGACTGATCATTAAATGTCTTGTTTGATTTGATTGGCCTCTTCATTTTGGGCTTCTTCAAATATGTGTGCAGCCAAAGTGGATTGGGATTACATGCATGAAAAAGTCCTTTTTGCCAAGTTGGAAAGCCAAGTCCTACTGGTCTGGCTTTCATTTAGATAATGTTGTATGAAAGTCTAGTAAGGCTAATTTTGGCCATTTGTGTTTTTCAGTGGAACTGAAACTATATTATTTCTCACTGTTAGTGTCCCATAAGTGCACTTGTGTTTTTTTATTTGCATTTTAATTCACAAAGACCTTTTCCTATAAACTGGTGTTCAAGAAGGTCAACCAACCCTTAGAATTGTATCTGTCCAATTTAAATATATGGCAATATTTCTTACTGACTGCATCAGGTAAGACTCACAGGCAAAAGTGATGATGTAATATTGCATCATTTTTGACGTTCAGCTCTATGAGAAGGCAGATTTTCAGCTCTGCAAAGTTGCAGAAGACTAACATTGTTGCTTTACTTGATGAAGGACAACCTTCACTCTATAAATGAGTGCCTTTAAATCAAACTGCTATATAAGTCTTTTGAGAGCACCTTTCAAATAATCATTAGCTTTACCATAACAAAAAAAATTATCTTTTGTTTATATTTATGCTTGTGATGCTAGTCCTTATTGCACATACAGTACCATCACAAAAAAGGTTACAAATGATTGAGCAAACTGTTTGCTTCAGTCGCTTCACTGCTTAAGTCCCAAAAAGTTGAATCTGTTCATCTGGACGTGGCGTTTTTTAGTGGGAGAAACGTTTCGTTTACCAACTGGTAACTTCTTCAGTCTCAGACTGATGAACAGATTCAACTTTTTGGGATTCTTTTACCTGGATTATTGAGCATGCATCAAGAGATTCACTGCTTAAGCTAATTTTTACTGGAGACTCTTTACTAAAAGCACCCATTGCTGTATTAGCAGGACAGACAGATTTCAGTTTCTCACTACCTGCTCCCATAAAAGGAAAGAAAAAGCTGGCCGGTTTCGTAAATCCCTGTGAAATAGTCGCCATCCTCTTTGCCCTTCGTAGTCACTATTCCCATTATAATGCTCATTTTTTTTATTTTATTTTTTTTTATTTTTCTTCATTTGAGCAGTATATAGTAATCAGCAGCAGTAAACATATGTAGCAGAGATCATCCCCAGAAATCAGACCTACAAAGTTCCAGCAGCATCTCAGGAACAATACTGTTATCACTGTTGTGATATTTAAGCTTCAGATAGGTGTTCTTATATTTCTGCCAAAGCAACTACCTAGGCCTGCTGTCCACCCATGTGAATGCATTGAGGGAATTTTTTTCAAAGCTGGTGCAAAGATCACTGTGACTTCATAAATGACATTTTTTAGCTGTAACTTAACAATTAATGCTCATCTTAAACAAAATCTAATACAAATTTCTAATCTGATAAAATATTGAACTGATGATAATTTATATCCCAAAGGTCAAAGGTCTCCTTCAAAGAGACATCACATGCCAAGTACCAGATGTCAATGGATGTTGTTATCTAGGCATAATCTGGTCTGCCAGTCATGACACTTGAAAAGGCTCCTTGTGTGTAAGTTAAAATTGGTCTTTTTCAGGCTATTAAAAAGACTCAAATTCAACTGAACTTCAACAATGAGTTCATGTTTACCCTCTGAGTGATTTTCTTTTAATTAGAAGTCACAACAATTTTTAAATGGCACATAGCCCCTTTACCCACATCCCTGTATGTGGGAAAGATGAGGGGTAAATTGGTCAGACTTTGTCTTATGTAAGGGACTGCCAACACCTGCATACTGTGGGTTTCATCCAGTAAGCCATTAGTGGTGTAATTCCACGCAGATTCCTAAAGGATCCTCTCTCCCCACTGTCAGTGAGGAACAGCCACATGCGAGGCAACAGCTCTCTCAGTGTGTTATTCTAATATCGCTGGCTCCCTTCTGCTTCACTACACTGCTGATGGAGCAGGAAACCACTGTGGTCTGCAAAGTGAAAAACAACTCACTAACAGGTTTTCTGGACACCCTTTAGGCATACGCTGTCGAGAACCGCTGTTGCAATACAACACTTTTAGAAATCTGTTTGGAAATATAAAAAAAATGAAACTGAAACACTGGAAAAAGTGTTGATCATGCTCCACAGCAACTAATTGTAGTAGACGTCAACATTTACCATCAAGCAAATAACCCCCTCCACTAACAGTCAAGTTCCAAACAGTTTTTTCCAAAATGCATTTATAGATATATGTTTAGTTTTCCTAAAGGACTGTACTTCTGGTTTTGCCCACTTTGTGTGTTTGATGTGCATCTTAGGATAATCCCACATCAGAAGTTTGAGGGTCATTTGTTTAGGAGCAACATTTAAATAGAAGAAGCACCCATAAGATAAACCTTAAATGTGGAGGGTATTTCTCTTTTTTTTTACTATATATGCTATTTACTATTGTAGAGTAGTGTTTTAAATAGTGACATAATCTTTTTTGTGATTTTGGCTTCAATAAAAATCTGCTTTACCAGTGCCTTTTGAGGAAGCACTCTAACTTTAAAACCTTTTTGACGATGGCAAAAAATTTTATTTTATAATCACCTTTGTGTGCATGTAGGGTCAGAGAGGCTTGGTGGGACCGGAAGGACCTGCTGGACGTCCTGGTCCCATGAGTGAACTTGGACTTCCTGGACCTCCTGGAGAAAGGGGACCGCCTGGTCACAAGGTTGAAAATGATAATCGTTACAAAGACCTATTTTATTCTGAATTGTTGCTGCGCTTTTGACCTCTCTGGTGAAGAAATGCTTTTGTAACTTGCACTTACACTGTTCAATTGTTGACCTTTTATGGGATCAGGGAGAACCTGGCCTGCCAGGGGACAGGGGGGGCCCTGGAATCAAGGGCATGAAAGGGGCTGCAGGTGACCAGGGCAAGAAAGGAGACCCAGGACCCAAAGGACAACCTGTGAGTATATACAAGCTAAGTCCTTAAAATAGAAGTCAATTCTGTCCATAACCTGGCATGGTGTTTGAGCAAAGTTTGTTGTAAACTGTGTGGCAGTTCTGTGGGTTATTATAAGAGCTTTCACATGGAGTTAGGCCCATATATAAAAATAGCTGTAATTCCTGAACAGTTAATTAAAAACTTTTGTTAAACCCCTTGAATTACAGCTGACAGTCTGCGTTTCAATCACATCTTGATTGTTTGATTTAAAATCCACTGTGGTGGTGTACAGAAACTGCGTCGCTGTTCAAAAACTTTTGGCTCTAACTGTTTATTTGAGGTTTAGTTCTGTTAGTTGAATTCACATTTACAGTTTTTTACTAAAGTATGCTACAAAATCAAATTAACTAGTCCCATTGCATCATATTAAAAGAAAGATATCAAGATACATTATGTGAAATGTTTCCTTTTTCCACCATTCCGATGCCTTTGTAACACTTTCATTAGCACATTTGCACAGTTTTTGTTAATGATCTTTCAGATTTCATATCTTTCACACATATATGTCTTTATTAATGGTTCATGTCATACTGGTTGAGTCCATACATTGCTTTCCATTGGAATGAACTTGTTGAAATATGGCTTCATAAGCTTATATACATTCTTTAATATCCCTCTAAATATAGCTTCATGGGCCTATGTAGCCACTCTTTGGTGGGGTTTCAGTGTGTGTGCCTGACACTTTTCCAACCTGAGTGGAGTAACAAATTATCTGGGCGAGACCAGGAATGGAAACATTCCGCCTGGTGAGGCCAAGTTATGTAAGATCCTCGCACTCCAGAGACCTGAAAAAGAGGTGCTCCACTTTACTTATGTAACTCCTCGAAGAAGAAAAAAGAAACAGCATTTAATCCCTCGCTCTCCCTTTCTTTAGTTATCTCCATTGATGCTCATGAAACTGAGAAGAGACTCAGACCCTCGGGTCAGATCCCTTTACACTTTTTAGTCAATAGAGTCTCTTGGCCAAAGTCACCAGTTTCAAAGTGGAGCTGTCTAAAGAATGTGGAAGACTGGCTGTACAAACACTGTCTGCCACCCTGGACGGCATGTGCTTAGACACAGGATAGGACGCAGACATCCATCCCCTCAAACAGTGTGTCTAGGTTATGTGAGTGTGTGCTTTGACGCTGCTGTAGATCGAGACAGAAAGCCTTGTGTGTGTGCCCCAGTTCTTTTGAAAAGGGAAAGAAGAGTTTTTAAAAGGCCTGCCTAGTGTCCCTGGTGTGTCTAGTATTAAAATTGGATGAAAATCATGTAAACCCCCCCCCACACACACACACACACACACACACACACAGACAGACACACGTCGTATCGTCGTAAGTTCAGCATACTGAATATCATAATGACTGTGCATAAAAAGTAAGGTCCCTCTCTTTTTTTTCTATTGTCCACTGCCTCCAATAGTAAGTATTGGTTTTATATGTTTTGTATGTGCTATAAGACTTATTTGTCTTAGGATTTACTCATGAAAGTGGGCATATAAGTAATTATATACAAATGAAGGATCTACTGAAGATATTGTACAGGGATTTACTGTCAGCCCAGATTGCATCAGATAAAAGATTAAATCATTTTGAAAGAACTGTCCTTTCCATATTCTGCTTTTTGCTTATAGGGGGAAACTGGAGATTTGGGCATGACTGGTTTACAGGGCTTACCAGGGCCTAAGGTAAACAACTGAGTAGCTAACCAATATTAAGAGTGTATAAAAGATGATAAAACATAACAGAAGAGTAGATTTATATAATAAATAATAAATATCTTTTTCCTTGAAACAGGGGCCAAGTGGTGATTTGGGACTGAGAGG
The DNA here is from genome assembly GCA_015108495.1 of Heterochromis multidens. Lineage (NCBI taxonomy): Eukaryota > Metazoa > Chordata > Actinopteri > Cichliformes > Cichlidae > Heterochromis > Heterochromis multidens. The sequence continues at coordinate 3,646 of VUQS01000496.1, read as the reverse complement.
TTTCCCTGGCCCTAAAGGTCCTGTGGGTTCTTTGGTGAGTTTAATAGAAAGTGAAACAGGACTAGGTAGGCACACCATGGTGCTTTCTTCAGAACTATAGCTTTAAGTCAAACCCCACACACAAAATAACTTTCAGAAATATGAATGCATTTTTGTTTTGTTCCCAGTTGCCAAAGTGTTTATGAAGAGAAATACAATGTATAGAAGATAGGCACGTGTGCAGGACAACATGAAAGTCTTTATGGATGTTCTAACTACCTTTTCAGCAATGTCATTGTTTGTTTCAGGGATTCACTGGACCTGTAGGCCCTGAAGGAAAAATGGGTCCGATGGGAAAACCTGTAGGTTTTTTTTCTCTTTGTGTGTGTGTGTGTGTGTGTGAGAATTATACAGAGAAAAGGGAATTATTACACTCTGACGTTCAAACTTTTACTGCATTCCTTTATTTCTAATAAAGACAGTTCCTCACTCAAGTTTATTGATAATACAGATTGGAGTACAGTGCTGTATGTGTTTTTATATTATGTTATCCTTTTCTACAGGGGCTAAGGGGTCCAAAAGGAAACAGTGGTGAAATGGTGAGATGCAATCAAACCCTTTAATCAAAACCTGGAAAGTCTTCTGTATTATTATGTCATGATTGCACTCTGCCAAAGTGTCAAACATTCCTTACTGAGAAACACTCAGCTATCTTAGCAGTCACCTCAAAGCAGTTTGTGTCTGTGAAAACAAAGCTGTAGATGGTGAAAGATACATGAATGTGAACTAGGGTCTAGTGGTAGCTGTGTTTAGATGACTGTCCTAAAGTGTCGGTACTGTATGACACTTTAGGCTATGGCTATGGCTGAGTCATAATGAGCATGCTTTCCTGGAGCTCACTGTGGTGCCCTCTTGTGTAAACCATGTTGAGGAAATGCCTTGTCAAAATGTTAGCATGGCAAGTCGCAGTGTAATCCACACAGTCACTTCCCGGTCGTAGTAGTTAGATTCTCAGTTCAGTCTAAATCCCTCTGCAATGTAACATACCACACGCATACACAGACTGTACTCAATGGGCCTCTAATCCTAGGCTTTCTCTCAGATGCTGTTAAATATGTGCATAGTCTCACATTTAGTATGCACATGAAGTAATTGGGATCCCAGTAACAGACTTTGTAAAGCTCAACTGCACAATTGGCTATGTTATGTCCCTGGTCCACCAAAGGGGGCGGTAGGTGACCACATACAAAATGATAGTACTATTGCTCTATGCAGCATCTCAGAGAGGGATGAAGGAACATGAATCATGAGTCTGTACATGTTCTTCAAGTCCCGTTCTTCTCACTGTGAGGCTGCACTTGTTTTATTTGATAGATACTTTTTTTTTTGCAGAGTGTGTATTTTTCATGTAGTACTTATCTCACATTAGAGGTCCCTGCCTGATCAAATCATTTTAGCCATTTTAACACACATTTTCTATGTGCCTGACTCTTTCAGGGGCCTCAAGGACCACAGGGAAGCCCTGGACCCAGAGTGAGTGTTAACTTCACTATCACATCTCAGAATGATTCTTACTGTATAAACACAACAATAAACTTCACTGTTATTTCTGATTATGAAGAATTATGAATGAGATTCTTTACAGTTTAGGTCAGATATACAGAATGTTGCAAAAGTTTTGAGTCACCTATTATTTCTTTACATTTTTCTATGAAAATGGGAAATAGGTGCAGGGATTTATTGAAACATGTGCCAACATGCATGGAAACACAGTATATAAGGCAAAAACAGAATCTGTAAAATTCTAATGAGCTTGAAAGTCGATATTTGGTATGACCACCTTTATTCTTCAACACAGCCTGAACTCTTTTAGGCAGCTTTCTTGTAATTTCTTTAAGTAGTCTTCAGGAATAATTCTCCAGGTTTCTTGAAGGACATTCAAAGCTCTTCTTTGGATGTAGGCTGCCTTTTGTTCTGCTCTCTGTCAAGACAATCCCACAGTGCTTCAGTGATGTTGAGGTCAGAGCTCTGGGGAGGCCAATCCATGACTGATAGTGTTCCACTGTGTGTTTTTCTATTTAGGTATTCAACTATGTTGGCAGTGTGTTTGGTATCATTGTCATGTTGAAGCTGTTGCCAATCAACTGCTTTCCAGATGATATTACATACTGGATCAAAATCTTGTGGTATTTTTCTGCTTTCATAATGCTGTCAATTTTGACAAGATCCCCAACACCACTGGCTGAAATGCAGCCCCAAACAATGACAGAGCCTCCATCCTGTTTTACAGATGGCTGTAGACACTCACTGTTGTCCCTCCCTCCCTGATTTGAATCAAAATTTTCAAATTTGGATTCGTCACTCCATCAGACCTGTTGCCACTGATTTTCAGTCCAGTTCTTGTGTAATTTGGCATACCTCAGCCTTTTCTCCCTGTTTCCCTTCATTAAGAATGGCTTCTTGACAGCCGCCCTACCACTGAGACCATTTCTAATGAGGCTTCAGCAATTAGTAGATGGATCAGCTGAAGGGCCAGATGCATCTGTCAGGTTCTGTATCAGGTCTTTACTGGATTTTTTCCTATTTCTTAAGGACATGACTTTCAGATAACCTCTATTTGCTGCTGATAGTTTTTTAGGCCTGCCACTTCTTCTTTTGTCCTCCACTTGTCCAGTTTCGTCAATTTTCTTTAAGGACACACCGCACGCCATGCCAAGATATTTTAGAGCTATTAGTTTTCAGCTAATTGCCTGTCAAACTGTGTTATCTTTGGCTTTTTTTGGAGATTTGGATTTAAATTTTAAAATTTGTTCTTTGCTAAGTTGCCTGTTATGTGTAGACACAACACTGGTTCATCCCTTGAGTTAGGTGCCTTTTTTATGCTTGAATAAGAATAAGAATAAAAATAACTCTATTGATCCCAAAGGGAAATTCATATGTCTGACACAGCTCATCTGCTAGTTGTATGAGAATTATAAAGCCTGATGGCTGTGGGTGAGAATAATTTTCTGTAGATAGGAGTCTTCCAGCTGTGGTCTGATCTGCCCAGTGGTGGTAAGGTGGTAAGCTTCTTTGACATTGGTGTACAGCAGATCAAGGGTTTTATTTTCTCTGGTAGGACAGTCAACAAATTGTGAATCCAGTCAGGTGGGAGGAGAGGGAAACATGATTGAAGTCTCCTGATATTATGAAGAATGCCTCTGGATTTTTAGTCTGTATCATAGCAACAATTTTAATGGAGAACTTCACATGGAGCTTCAGCTGTTGTCTTGGGTGGAACGTACACAAGTATTGTTATGATATGACTGAACTCTCCTGGCACACAACATGGACACATAGCAACTGCCAACAACTCAACATCAGGACAACACATCCTCTCCTTGACAGTGACATGCGCAGGACCACATCATCTCTGGCCCACAAACAAAGCCAGACCCCCACCTTCTTTCCCACCAACAGCTTCAGCATCTCTGTCCAACTGTATGAGGGTGAAACCAAGCAGATCCACATTGGAGTCTGAGATGTTTTGATTCAACCATGTTTCAGTAAAACACATGAGACTGCACTCACAGTATACTTTCTCAGTCTCACACACACACACACACACACACACACACACACACACACACACACACACACAGTACAACTTTAACTTTAGAAGTCTATT
>VUQS01000490.1:0-12581 GCA_015108495.1 Heterochromis multidens | reverse complement strand
TACCTTTCTTTGCTTGTGTTTAAGTGCTTTTAACTTCTGTGTTCATCTGCCACTGAACCATGGCAGGAAGCTGCTGTTTTTTTATTAGCTGTGGTTGAGGTGTTTACAGTTCCGATTTATGCGTGTGTGTGATGTGGACAGAAAACACACTGTATTTAATGGCAGGCAGGATATTTTCGTTTGAGTGTGTGGGTGGCGGATGTTGGAGGCAGACAGACAGAGGAGAGAGAGGGGGAGGGTGAGAAATCAAGTGGATATATGCACTTCCTCAAAGCCACTTGGACATCCTCTTGCTTCCTGCTCATCTTTCAGCGCTGTTCTTTTAAAAACATCAGTGTTGCCACACCTTTGACAAACATCTGTGCTAATTCATGTGACTGGGTGCTTTGTCTGTCTTTTCTCTGTATGGCTTTTGACATGTCACTGTGTGTTCATATGTGGGTGTGAACATACTTAACTGTTTTTTTATTTTGTTTGAAGAGACCCACAATTCTGTTTTGTGGGTGTGTATGGAGCACCGTGTCAGATGACAATTAGAGGTGATAGAGATGAAAGGAAAATGAGTCGTCTGCTGTGGTCTGTTGGCAGGACCGACATGAAACAGAGGCTTCAGATCTCCTGCCAAGTCTGCCTGCCACCTGACTTCCTGTTACAGGTTAAAGGTTAGGGGCAGATGGGAGGGGGATATCGACTGTGTTTTTTTTTCTCATCACTACAAACGTTTTTTTGGAGAAAAAAAATTATAATTGCATGTCACTTTCAGCAGTCACTACTAAAGCTGCTGCTATAACTATTCTTATTAATATACTGTATATTAATACTAGCTGCTTGTGCTGCTAGGTTTATTTGGGTGTTCAGAATATGAACTTGTTCTTTTGTAAAATATTGTGAAAGTCTGACTTTAAAAGCTTGTCAGAAACCAAACATTACAAACATAGTAAAATTGTTCACTGTGCCTCATTCAAATGAGGAGGATGAGATTTTCACACAGGCCTAAGGTCACATTCAGACCAGCAGCAACTCAGCAGGAAAAAAAAAAACAAAGGCTCTCATTTGTTTAAATCAAGCCAGTCCATCAAATCACCAGGAGAGAACATAAAGGGCTCAGGCAAAACAAGGAAAGGGCATCCAACCCAAAAAAGGTGAACCAGGATCAACTTCAATCAAAGTCTGGCTTCAAAGTAGACTTTTTCTTAAATTTTATTTTATTTGCAATGCACACTGAAAATGAATTTATGGAATTGTACCACAATTTAACATTTATTTATCATTCAATAATAAAAAAATTACTTACATTTGTTTTGGCTTTCGTCAAAATCTATATTGCTGTCCTCAGCTGTCTTAATTATATCAAATCGTAATCAGAATCAGAAAGTGTCTGGTAGCACTTAAATATGGTAATCCACTCGTCAAATTGAATTTCCTGAATATTTGCTCAAATAACCCCCCTGACACAACCTTGAAAGGTTTTAACAGAGCTGATTTTTATCAAGACAGCAAACTAACTGCAAACCATCACTTTCTTCTTATGTTTCACATCTCTGCTTAAGTTTCTAGTGTGATTGCATGTCATACCTAAGAGACATGAGTTTGAACTAACTCCTGTTGTGGAGAATTGTGATACTTAATTTTATAGGAAGTGGCAGAGTACTAGTTGGAAATAAGGGATTCTTTTGACAAATTTACTTTTACTAATCCAGAAGTCTCTAAAAATGCAAGGTAGTCTGACACAAAGGTAAAGAGGTTGTTATCTGTTGAGCCTTCACACTCTTGACAGCATTAGTCAAAATTACTATCCTGGATTGTGTTTCATCTTTGCACTCGTACCTAAAACAACGTGCCAACTCCATTGCATTTCACAGAGTTCCGGAAGATCAGCTGCCTTGAGTGCTGTTAATAATAAAGGGAAGACTTCAGGAGAGTGAATGCATCTGGGTGAGTTGTGTTTGACGTGCGATGGTAGTTGCTAAATGAATAGTAGCACACATGCATTTGTGTCTGCCTGTTGGTAACAATTGGCAGCTGGTACTACGTGTGCGTACGTGCCACCATTAATGTTCACTTGACATGAATGCATCCAGGGGCGAACCATTTCCTTGCCTGTGTGTGTGTGTGGTTGTTGGTTTGCAAAAAATGGAAAGTGAAACCAGGGTGGAGGAGGGTAAGGACCTCAAGATTTATTTATTTATTTTTTTTCAATAAGGATTTCCTCCTGCCACGGAGTCTGTTTTATTAACTGCATTACACGGCATCCTGTGACTAGAGAACGCTCCCTTCCCATTACAGGAAAATTATCAGTGGCACATAAACCGTTTGATACAGGAAAGGAGTGCCAATGTTACATGATGGGTACTGATGTACTCTGTGGAGTGTAGTGACACTCCACAGACATTTTTAAAGGCTGACAAAAAGCTTTGTATGTAGTATGTTTAATTTTCCCCATCATCTTTGGCAAAATCTTCCTAAATGATTTATGCAATTTCTGAACTTGGTGATAAAAGTCTTAATAGCTATAAAATATAGAATCAGTTTAAAACCTAACTTCATATACACTACATACTATACAATACAGGAGTGTGCACACACACACACACACACACACACACATATGCCATATATATGTAGGTGCCACAGAAAGCGATAAAGAGAGAATAAACCACCTGTAGACCTGCTTGATTGGCTAACTAAGAAGTGACTATTAATATATCAAGCATTAGGCTGTTTGACATTTATACCCGGAGGGGAAAAATAATCCCCAAATTTAGTCAGTAACAGCTGTGGAAAAAAATAAGTATTGTAAGACAGTAAATAACCGTCATAAACCAATGAGTCAGTGACAGTCATGTTATTGAACCTGTTCTAAAAATTCGCAGCTGCAACTCTACCAAATTTGATCCTGGTACAAGTCCTACATCGATGTTAGTCATACTAATGTCGGTGAATGTGTCATGCTTAGCAAATTTGAATGTCGGCGCCTTGACCCAAAACAGGGGACTCTTAACGAGGAAGAGGTTAACTAGTGCTTTTCAGATGAGATGTACACAATTTCCTGCTATTATGAAATGATCTGGCAGATTGAATATTGGTAAAACAAAGTGCAGCTTTGGAGGAGGCTTTGCCTACTTCATAGGGAGGATTTTCAATGGTAATTAATAAACATCAGGAAGGTTTTGAGGATGAGCTTGTGGCTTCACAAGTGGTAAGGGGAGGATCAACATCAGAGAGGCACTTCAATTAAGATCAAATGGCTTGTTATAGAAGGGTCACAATGTCTGAGGTTTCCTGCCAACGATAGAGAGTGCAGCTAATTCTGGTGTGCATGGAAATAATGTTTTTGATCAGACATCTGTGATTTGATTTAGAAGCGGAGGTGGGGCTATTTGTGATCTTTTTTTCTCTTGGGAATCCTTTTCATCGTAAACATCAGAGCCACTGTTAGCATTTTAATATGGATTGTGGTTCTGATGAGCTTCCCATTTTAGGTAAATTTGTTGCAGTCAAGTTATCAACAGTATCGGTGAATAACCAGTATTAGCATTTAATAGCTCTGGTTTGTCACTGGACACTCAAATTTGTGTCTTTCACATTGCATCTTATTATTAACTGTGAAGTAAACTGTGGTCAAATTAGGAAGCACTTCATAGACTTAAGTATTATCACAGTTTGTGTGCAGTGCACACTGAAACACATGCACTTAAGCACTCTCAGCTCACTTCCACTGGCCCCTCATTATCATAGTGGCTAGCTTTTGCTCTGCTGTGCTCGACCACCCAAACCCAACCACCTACTCATCTTCCATCGAATAGGAAACATTGCCGGCAGCGCCATTCCAACATTGCTGCCATGGCTGACCTATGGCATTCCACAAAGCATAGCAGAGATGATTTAATCTCTGAAATTACCCTTATTGTAAATAGGTTCTTGTTTACACTGTTGGGTTTTAGCTCCACTGATCCCTTTACATTGAACAGATTACCTACATGTTTCCTTGATTTTGTACATCTTTCGGATACCTGATAATGCTAGGCACCACCTTTTTACGTGCTTCTAACAAAATACTGTTAGTGCTTTAACTGACACACAGGCCAGCTGGAGTGCCTTGCCTGTTAAATATTAATTGTATCCAAACTGCCTGGCAGATGAGGGGGATTGAGGGATGGAGATCAGAATCTGTTAACTGTAAATGAGCTGAGCAGATGTTGACAAGATGTATCGACGAGATGAGACTCACCATCCACATGCTGAAAGCTATGTTCACCTCCTCTCAGCAGTTATTTGTAACCCTCGCTCCTTCTTCCTTTACACATACTTGTATACTCCTCCTCTTCTCCCTCCATCCTCCTTCCTCCCCTGCCTCCCCTCCACTCTCTTTGAAGTGAGGACAGTATGCAGGAAGTAAGCCGGAATCGATTGCTCCATGCATTAGGCTAGGAATGTGTGACATCCTCCTCCTCTTAACCCTCCTCTTCCTGCCTTCTTGATCTTCCTAAAACATCCCTCATTTATCCCCCTGCCTCCCCCTTCCCTCCCCTTTTGTTCCTGTTGGTGCAACCCATGCATCACCAAACCCACCCTACTGCCTTTCACATATGACATTATTATTGGCTACAAGCTCAACTTTTCTTCATTTTGTCTCGATAATTTTTTTTTTTTTTTAAAGATAAAAAGGATTGGTTAAGCAATAGTCATTCTACAAAATGATTAATAGCAACAGCAACAAATCGATCCATGTTTATTAAACGAAAACTGTTGGTTGTCAAGAGCAAGCAGTTTTAAGACACCACTGCTGTAGTTTAAGTAGTTGAGTAAACTTATTTTTAAAATTTTATAGCCCTGTGTTGGACTGGCAACCTGTTGATGGTGAGCCCTGTCTCTTGCCCTGTGACCCTGAATTGGATAAGTGGTTAAGAAAATGGATTGATGGATGGACATTTTATAGACTAAACAATTAGTTGATTCATTGAAAAATAATGGAATCGTGAACCTCAGCTTCACAGGCGTCCACACAGGAAGCAATTCGCTTGTAACAAATCACTTTGTTGCTGATTGTTCATTGCTAGCGGCCAAATCAACAATATATTTCGCTCTCATTGGTAGTTGCTTCAGTTGTTTGCCTCAAAGGTTTAACTTGGGACCTACCCACTTCATGTCACCAGGAGTTATTTCGCCTATGATCACTTGAAGTCACTGAATGTCATTGACTTTCTGAGGTCTTTGATTGCCATGTTGCTGCTAGTTGTTTCCTGTGTGGAGGCCCTTTAAGGCGTCACATTTGTGATCTGCGCAATGACAATAATATTGGGAGCTGGTTACAGAGCTCTGGTGGCTTTTACGCAAAAATTATGCACCTGTTTATGTGTCTGTCTCCCAGTTGATTAAATCAGTTTGTGGAACTATTACTGTAGTTTGAAACTGAAAACTAAAAAAATGCTAGTTTGAATCTCAACCTAAAAGTTGTCCTTGAGCAATGTTTGGTCCTTTTAGAATAGATGTTTCTCTACTGTACAGCTACTATTACATGCCTCTGCTAGGATAAATGGACTGTCCCTGATTACACTGAATATAATGTCTTTTTTCTCTCTCATTGTTCAGTCTCCCTTGTCATGTGTTCTTCTTGTGAAAGAAGAAAATTGCTTTTGTCAAGAGTGTTCCTGAAAGAGCAAAGGTCGCATAAAAATGAAGATTTTTTTTCTGCTTTGCTCTGTGTCTGTAGTTCTTGAGTGCAAACAGCCCATGGACTTGATAGTCAAACAGTCACGAGTCTTCCTTTCAGTCATGTAAACCAGCAGTGTGAGTCATCCACCTACTTCAGTCTGCCAAGTTGTAACAGGCTCAAGTCCTACTTCACTGACAGAACAGTGAGATAGGAAGGATGTTGGCTAACTCTGCATAGTGTTATGTATTATCATTGCATATCATCCAGGATAATTAAAACCTGTGATTTATTCTTTCTCTCACCCTTTGATACATTTATATTGCAAACATGGTAGTCTGGCAGGATAGATATTTGTAGTTTATTATTAACAACTTGAACTTTAACTCCTTTTTGAACTTACACTTCAACTGATAACATCCAATACTTCAATTCACATTCCAGTTGAATCTTGCCATGAGTCATCCAAAACACAAAAGACTATACTTTGCTAACCAGCTAGTCATGATATGACTATATGTGTCATCATTAAGGGGACAACTACTGGAAACAAGAAATTAAACAACACTAATTGATACTACACGTCCTGTGTTTGGAAAAGCCTAAAATAAAGAGAAAAATGACTGTAAATCAGCCGGTCCATGGACTAACCAAGACCAAATGTTCATTTCATCATGTTTGAAAGGGCACTCTTTTTGGCACGTTATTCAATTCACTTTAATTCAGTTTTATTTATATAGGATCAAATCACAACAACGGTGGCCTCAAGGCGCTCATGGATGATGTCACATGATGGGAGAGAATGTAAAAGAATTCTGATGTGCTTATAGTTTTCTCTGGGCATGGTGATGCCTCCCAGATAAGGTCCACTATAATAAAATGTTAAATTGTCATGTCTATCCTACCACCGATGTCTGCCTGGTTGCACTGCATTCTTACCAATATTATGAGGTCAGAATCCAGAACTTTTTTTTGGTTAAAATGCGACTGTGCAGTTCTATGGAGTCTTTATGCCTCACTTGTTAAGATACCTTTGTATCACTCAACTGTCAACTTAAAAATAAATTTCCCACATGAAATTGGTTCCTGGAGACCATAATCCAGCCCTTATTCTTTCAAGACTTTCACTTCGGCTGGAACTTTAACTTATTTTAGCACCTAAATTTCAGCTTACATGTCAAACTTAAAACTAAAAGTGATTAATAAATCCTTATCAGCACTTTTACTTCAAACTGAAACTTTAATCCCTTTAACATTTTTACTGTAGGAGTCACTTCCATGTTAACTGCCCCTTATATAGTCTTTCAGTGCTCCAACTTAACGTTTCTTCACCTGTAAAAACCTATACATCTGTACATTAAAAAAATTTGACCTTTAAGGTTATTCAAATGTTGCATCTACTGTTTTTAAAATGAACATGAGAAATATTAAGCCTTTTCTACTTCTTTCTAACTCCTGTGCATTTCTAGCAGGGTGCTGAAGCAAGCACTTAGTGACGCCTTTAATGGAGTATTATTTTAAGAGCTCTTTGTTTTTGGTGGCCTGTTCTCAGTTAAATGTCAGAGTCACAATGGTGATTTGATTTAATGTGGGTTTCTTGTGTGATACAATGCATTTCATGGGGTGAACTTAAGTAAAGCAAAAACAATATCCACACAAATTTTCTCTCTTGCTTTCATCTCCAGCTCTTAAACAGTTGGCCCCACTTGACACCCATGCAAGCTGCTGCTAACAGTCACCACTCCAACGGTTTGCCAGCATGTCATGTCGCCAATTCAAGATTGGAAGGATGGATTGAGGGTGGGAGTACAAGTAGGGCAGAATTGACTGCTGGCAATGAAACAAGGGCTGGCAGAAAAGGAGGAAAAGGAAGGCGAGAAGAAGAAGTAGAGGAGATGGCACAGACACACCCACTGGAAGTTCTCTCTGGTCATCCATCAAGTATGAACTCTGCCCTGCGGCACATTGTTCAACAGCTGGATATTCTCACGCAGGTCAGTTATCAGTAGAAGCACATATGTGTCAACTCAGAATACTAGGAGTGAAAAACATTGTAGGAGAAAGGTCTTTCCCCCTGAAGTGTTTAATCCCAGCATCAGGTCATTTACTATTCAACATCAATATTATTCTACCTGCCCACTTCTTCATCTGTTTGATAAGTGTCACCATTAGATGAACAGAGATATTATCTCCTTTCATGTCACAGAAGAAATAAAAATATGAAGACATTTTCAGTTCTGCAGTTTTATGAGAAAATTAGCTCCAGAAGAAAAATGTGCTGCCGTATGTGTTTGGTTTCAGGGACATAATCATCTATAAGAAATATTTGGTGCATTTTCTGCTTCCCAGAAAAAAATTAAACCTAATGAACTCTAAAACAATCTTTATATTCTAAATATTTAATTTTAAATCACTTCTGCCTTCTTGCTATGATGACTACTCCATGCATCAAGGCCAAAATGAATAATAATAATTTGAAAGCCTAGACTGTCTCTCATTAGCTCTGATGTTTTTTTCTACATTGGGAAAGGGTTGATTTCAGACTGAACTTTGCTCTTCTTAGTTTCTACTTGTATAATTATTCTCTGACTTCTGTATAATTATCATGCTTTTCCACCCCCACAACTTCACCTCATGCAGACTGTTTCAGTGCTGGAAGAACGTCTCACCCTGACTGAGGACAAGTTGAAGGAGTGTCTAAGCCATCAGTCTCAGATTCTGAAAGACCTGCGAGCATCTAGAGACAGGCGGAGTACAGAGAGCGAAGGGACCGATGGATCTCCTGTTCATTTCACTTGAGGACAACTTTGCCTTGTCTCAGACTGCAGCACAAAGACATGAACTGTTTTGTACTTCTTAGCCCCAAGATTGCAAAATGTGTGTGTGTGTGTGTGTGTGTGTGTGTGTGTGGGGGGGGTGGGAGGTGCCTCATTTTAAATGCCCTCCATGGTGGTCTTTCTCAAGGGTCAGTGGGTTAATCAGGATTTGGGCAGTGGTTGCAGTGAGTTTGTGTGTCTACGTGCTTGTGCGTGTGTAGTACAGCATAGTTTTTCCATGTCTTTCTGTACCTCTTAAAAACATCCAGCTGCACAGCCAAGCATTCTGTGTGTGTCTGTGTGTCTGTGTGTCTGTGTGTGTTAATGTGGATTGGACATCCAATCTGAACAGCTGCAGCTATATATATAAAAAAAAAAGACAGTGCTTGTCTGCTATATGACCTCTGCGTGTTTACCTGTGCATTTGCAGGTGTTTTAGCAGTTCACTGCTTCAGGAATAACATTTTTTTTCTTTAATTGTAATCTGTTTGCATCTTTCTAAAATGCCATTTTAAATCCAAGCTATGTGCATTTTGCCTAGAATACACGTAATATAAATGGAATTTTTATGAATAAACAGTACAATCTATTGCACTAATTTATTACTTACTGTATCCAGAACAAAGCTGATAAAAAGCCCTTGTATGGAGAGAACTTAGCCTCAAAATGGCTGCAAATGAAAACTTAGATTAAGAAAAATATAAAATGATGTGCTCAATTTTGAGTAAAATCTACACACAAATATCTCGCAGTTTGAACAAAAAAAAAAAAAAAAAACTACTTTTGTGTGATGATTCTTAACTGTTTTAGCACCACAAATCCACAAATGCACGGTGTGTTCAATTGCTGGTGGAAACCTGGGATGTTTGGGCCATTGGTGGATTAATGTATTTAATCCACCTATTGACAGTTTTGATTTAGTAGCTCATAATTAACATAGAAACTCCAAATTTTAAACTTTGGATTTTGACTTGGTATCTAAAAACTCGTTTACTTAGTGGCAGTGAGCTTCAGTTCAGCTACTGTGCATAAATGAGGTAAAGCTCTTCCTGTAATTTGTTTCCATGTGCCTCTGTGACTGAAATGTTCTGGCTTGCTCTCACCCAGCCTATGGTCTCTAGCTGTTTATGTTGTTCCAGCGGAGGCCATGCGGTGAGCGATGCGGCTGGGACGGGAGGAAGCTGTAAAAAAAACAGCCACACAAAGAGGGAGCTCTCAGAGGCTGCCATTTGCTCTCTCCACCACATCCTTAGCTTCCTCTCTGGCTTCATTGCTGTTCATCCTCCTGCTCCTTTTTTTCTTTCCCAGTTACATAAGGTGGTTCAGGCTGCTGAGAAACCCAGGTCCACTTTACCTGAAGCATAGGGAAGTCTTGGAGTGGTGGAAATCCTGGTATTTTATGCAATATTAAAAAATTTAAACAGCATAAATGGGTGAGGTACATATACAACAAACACTCACGAAACCACTGAAAACAGCACATTTTTAGACTAATATTAATAGAAGACAGAGCATGCTCACATACAGTATTTGTTCCTATTGACCACCCTCAGGCTGGTAGCAGTTAAAAAGGAGCTTTTTAACTGCTGCTTACAGTCATAAAAAAATAAAGTTACAATAAGCTTTTCGCTACCCAAAACTCATGACCGTGATAGGTCATGAGGATAAGTGATACATATACAGAATATACAGTAAAATGACTATTTTATTTATCAAAATGCCCCAGTACAGCCAGTCAGTCTCGCATGTCCTTTTACCCTTCCTGGTAAAAAGAACTGACACTGACACATTCAGGAAATCTGCATGATGTTCAGCTGAATTAGCAAAGTAAGAGAAGTAAGTCCTTAAAAAAATCTTCAGTTCTATGACAGCTAAAAATGGCAAAGACTGTGTGATATGATCAAGAGCTCCTACACTGCGAGAAAGTGGCTCTTGAGTGGTGATTCCTTTGAAATACATTAGGTCTTAAACAGATGCCTAACACTGTATATAACTCTAAACTCTGAACTAGAGAGCTAATGAGAATGACTTGCTGAAATTTGCTCATGCAGTGTACAACTCTTGTCTCTTTACCTTGTCTCTATACAAGTGAAAACACACAAACTCAGTCACAAAACCTTTTGTGTACCAAAGCAGGAGAGACTCACATGCAAACATTTAATGACCAGCTTCCCCCTTCACTTCCACTTAGATCCCATTAAGTGCACAGAACTTGCTTTACAGTGAACACAAATGCTGTGTGTGTGTTGTTAGTGCATTGTGAACATGATCCCATAATATGTTAATAGCTTTCTAGAGGAGGGGCTTCCTGTTTATATTGAGGAAGGACCTCTAACAACCGGACTTGCCACCAGGCGATTGCATAGTCGCAGTTTACTACTGAATGATGATTGTGTGTGTGCATTTATGTGTTTGTCCTTCAGTTAATGGGCCATTGAAGTATTTGTGGAACCAATGTTCTGATTCCTGTTGGAATGACTTGTCAAACCGGTATCAACCCTTTATTAGAGGACTCTTATCTGATGGTCTTTGTCTGCTGTAGATATGGTGGACATTCATGAAAAAATGTAAAGCAAACTTAAGATGGGCATGTAAACTTTTTATCTTTCAGATTTTTTTTTTTGTTTCATTTAAAGGTTCTGTTGACCCAAAAAAAAAAGAAAAGTTCTCTTTTACCTCGAGGATATCAAGCAAAGCTGGTGTCTTTATTTGTGCAGGATTTGAGATATAAACAGTCAACAGGAGTTTTATTCTTGGTCCCCACAGCATTGAAAACTGACATTAAAAAAACAAACACAAAACAGCACAACATCACTTCAGAAAGAATGTCGCTGTTTCTTGGAAAAATCTAACCAGCAATTTTCATTGCACTTGTTTTCTATGCCAGAAAAATTTAATGAAACTGTTGATAAGAAATAGTTCTGGTAATGGTAAAGTTTAACAAAGTTTTTAAAAATCCTTTTAAATCACAATAATTTTAAAGAAGCTTTATTAGTCTGGGAGCAATGGAAAGAGTTAGTGTCCCCTTAGCTTTTATTATGGTGTTTCATTGGTTTCTCTCGGTCTGATTCCTTTTATAATATTTTCTGCTGTTATAATATTCTTTGTGCTTTCAGACACTAATCTTTTCTCATGTACCATCATTTTCTCCCACATGGTAAAGTTGTTGCCTCAAACCCAGCACAAGCTGGAAAGCAAACATTTTCTTTAGCTCCCAGCTGAACTTCTCCTCTTATTGTTTTTACTACTTCTACCCCATTTCTAAAAAACATGGGATTATGTTTTCGGAAATTCCCTTTTAACCCCCGCTAGGAGGATGAGGTGATAAATGGAGGCCAGAAAAAAAAGGAGGAAGGAGTGGAAAGAGAGGAGACAGAAGCCTGCAGGGGAGAGGAGGGCCCTGCACCCACACCTATTAAGTTACAGTATAGTGGTTCTCTCACTGGACGCAGCATATGGCTGATTGTAGCTTATTTAAGATGCACACTAATTCACACATTCAGTGACACAAATGGGTGCAGAAAGGAATAAGTAAACACTGTTTGGGGTTTCTTTATGTCTCCATTTGAATTTTCCTCAGCTGGAAAAAAGGACGCCTATTTGCCATTTGGCTTTAACATCCTACAAATGTGGGTGCGCTCATAAAAATAAAAATGTGCGTTTTCATTTTTACATCATAAGAAAATAAATGACTTCTGAAACTTTTTTTCCACCATGAGATAGAGAGAGAGAGAGATAGAGATAGAGATAGAGAGATAGAGAGAGACACACATATATATACACACACACATATATATATATATATATATATACACACACACATATATATATATATATATATATATACACACACACATATATATATATATACACACACACACATATATATACATATACACACACATATATATATATATACATATACACACACACATATATATACATATACACACACACATATATATATATATACACACATATATATATATATATACATATGTGTGTGTGTGTATGTATATATATGTGTGTGTGTGTGTGTGTGTGTGTGTGTGTGTGTGTATTTTTTATTTTTTATTTATTTATTTTTTTACCTTGAATATCATGATTGATTG
>VUQS01000487.1:0-15315 GCA_015108495.1 Heterochromis multidens | reverse complement strand
AGTGGCAGGTCTAAAAAAAAAAAAAAAAAAAAAAAAAAAAAAAAAGTAAAAAAAGAAAAAAAAAAAAAAAAAAAGACCAAAGAAGGTAAAGAAAACCTAAAAACCCAACAACTGAGTGGAACTGAGAATTCAACATAAGCCACTGCAACATATCCATCGCCTTATCCAATGCATTTTTGCTGCATTTCTCCAATTACATATCAAAGAGATGTGATTTTTCAGTTTTTACTTTCTAACTCCAAACCTTTGATAAAAGGGTGGGGAGTAAAAATAACCCCTTGATGGGAGGTTCCAGAAAGAAAGCCATTCTTCTTTAAAATCTTTGGTTTTTAACAGGCCTTATAGTTACTTCTCTCTCTTAGTTTCTGGACAAGACCTGTACTTTTAGGGGGTTTTTTTTAGCATCAGAGTGACAGTAGCACAAAGGACGCTCCTTCATTTGAAAATTACAAATTTGCCATTTCTTCAATTACAAAGCAATCCCCAACTGGAATTTCTTTAACTGTGAACAATAGAAGAAAAGCAAATCTGAAATTTTTACGCTCTTATTTTTACATTTCTTCAGTGAACTGCTTTTTTCCACTCTTGTATTAACTATTGATCTCTCTTCTTTCTGACATGCCAGGTTGTGGAGTTCTGTCTCCTGCTGCTTCAGAGTTGCCTGCTACTTGTCATGCATGTTAAATGACAGAAAGGAAAATGATGCAGGACAAGGAGGATGGCAGGAAGGAGGAGGTAAAAAGCAAAAAAACAAAACAAAAAAACCCCCCATCTTATCTAATTTTACACAGATGTCTGGAGGAAGCACACTCTTTCTGCTTTGTTTCATCTTGTTTCCTTCACGTGATGGTATGTCATGTAGAATTGTTCCCACACGCCTCCCATGTGCAGTCACAATGCCTTTGATGACTAAAAGACTTCTAGCTGCATCGCATGTCATCTGCATATGAGCAATCATGCACAGACAGAGAGTGCTACACGTTACATGACAATGAACATTGTATGGAATCATTTATTTATAACAACGCTGAGAGTTCAACTCCAGTTTGTTGGGCGAACAAGAGCAGAGAGAGAGCTGGACTCATTAATGAGGACTCCATGGGGTACCGTTTCCCTGACAGTAATTAAGCAAACTGAGATCTCATTAGAATTAAAAACTGTCAGAGGTCATTTGTGAAGAGGAAAAACTGGAATCAAAATATTTTGACACTCTTACAGGAGAAATTATATATATATATATATAAAAAAAAATAGGGATGTAGTATTTATGGTTCTACACTGTGTACAGGTATGTATGCAGAGAAATGACGAATCCCTCATCCTTACACTGAGTGGTTCTGAGCCCATCTGTTATGGATTTTGCTGACATGGTTGCTCCCTCAGAGGGTAGGGTCACTGCAAATCAATACAAAGTGAGTGATCTCCTTTTTCTTACATTGAACTATTTCTATACTGATGGGAGGGGTCTGTTTCAGGATGACAACACCCCCATCCATAGGGCATGCAAGGTCACTGAGTGGTGATTGCTATAGCATTCTCTATAACCAGATTTCAACCCAGTTTAATACTTAGGGAGATTTTGACACGTGTTAGACAGAGCTCTTCACTACCATCATCAGACCACTAAATGAGGACTATCTTTTGGGTATAAGGTGTTCCATGCCTCCAGCAAAGTTCCAAAAACTCAGGCAAACAAGTTCTGGTGGAACGATCGCCCCACATCCCACTGATGCTCTCCCTTAGTTTGCCACCTATCTACTAAAATGCAGTTATTCACATAACAACAAGCACTTTGCTCATGGTTACTGATGAGAGAAGCTGAAATCTGAGGAGGAGTTCTACTCTTGCAGCAGAGTTTGTATGTAGTGTTGGTCGCCAGATGTTATGTACTAGATTTACTGCCTTATAAGAAAGGAATTTACATTCTGGTTCACCATTGTTTTGGTAGTTTTTTTCTCTCCCTCCCCCTCATCACTGCAGAGTTGTTCCGAACTTTAAAGGTTACCAGCTAGCAAGCCAGACTAGAGTGAAAACACAGCAGCATTTTGAACCTTAAAAAAACTTGTAGGCAGGAAGTAGCACATCATTAAACAACAACCATCGCAAATGAGATGAGCGAGGACAGTTATTTTAACATGGCAATGTCATGAGTTTCATGGTTTCATTTGTTTATGCTATTTAATTTACATGTTAATTAAAATTAGGCTTAAAAGGCATGATTTGAACAGAAATATGCATGTGTTTCCTGTCCTATTATTCAGACAAATCTATATGATAGCATGGCATTGTGTTTACTTAAAAAGAAGTAAATATAAATTTTTTTTCTGGCTTCTCAGTGAGCTGCTGAACCAGATTTGAAGGACAAAAGATTGATTCTTTGGAAGCCCTAATTTTGTAAAATACACACAACCTTTTTCTTATAGAGCCATTATAGCACTTAAATGTTAGTAATGTGACTTGAAAAAATAATATAACACAAATCTGTAGTTCTTTATTGTATCTCTGACCTGTTTACTTTCAATGGTATGGCAATAAAAATATCCATGAAGACATAGTTCATAATTAACTTTAAGCATCAATGAGATTCATGCAGTTTCATTTAGAATTGCACAATGTGTCTTTTTCTTGCTATTGAGTATAAATCAGTCTTTGAATTTGAGTTTGAATAAACTTTAATGAAAGGCTTGGGCTCCATGTGTTGGTTGTTTGTGCTTCAGTCACTAAAACTGAATCAGTCTGCTATCAGTTTTGGTAAAATTTGCAATTCTGTGCAATCTGTTTGTAATAATATGGCGATTGACTGCAATAAATCAACAAAAATTGTTGCTGCTGTCTACATGCTCAAAGGTATTTATTCAGGCGGATTCTGGATCTTGATGCCAGTTCCCTTTGACCTTTGGGGGTGTCAGCATCACATCGTGGTTCTCCAGATTCCCCCATGTGGGGTTTGATTTTATAAAAAAGAAAAACAGAGAAAAAAAATTTCCCCACCTGGCAAAAAAATAATTTAGCAGGAACATGTAGAAAATTGCAGCACACAAGTTAAGCATTAGTTTGCGACCATTCGTTATCGTCTGATTGATTGCAACGTGTTATAAATTAGATGACGATTATTTGCAAACCTTCACCTATCGGTCAGTCAGTCAGGCTGCGATTGTTAGGAGACAGGTTGCCTCCCACCAGACGACATATGCAATCACTCTGGGATCAAAAGTTGTCATCTACTTGCATCTACTTGCAAGAAAATGCACTGCAAACACTCAACAATTGATTTTTCCTAGTCACAAGGAGGTTGCCATCCTAATGTAACTAAGGC
This sequence comes from Heterochromis multidens, assembly GCA_015108495.1. NCBI lineage: Eukaryota > Metazoa > Chordata > Actinopteri > Cichliformes > Cichlidae > Heterochromis > Heterochromis multidens. The sequence continues at coordinate 11,999 of VUQS01000487.1, read as the reverse complement.
TTAAAATAAACTATACAGCATGAGCAGAGAATTCAAAGACATAGCAACTTAAACAGCTACACTGATGAAGATGATGTCCTCATTCTTAAACTCACAAAGCTGGTCAGTGTTTTCTCTGTCCAGTAGATAGTCCCTATTATACTATTAAATACCAGAGACATAATACTTAAAGGGCCGTAGAAGATGTTAGACTCATAATTATTTATGTATTAAGATGGCAATGAACGTGAATATATAAGATGATGTGAATATGTGATACTTGTGATTAGAAAGGAGTATGTGCACCAAAACATGTAATCACATAATTACTGCTCATGTAAGTTCTTCCTTTAACATGTAAAAGAACATAACCATCATGTAATATTTCAAAGCAGATTATTGCTTCTGCTCTGTCACTACTCTTTCAGATCAAATAAAGAGCTAAAACATAAAAAGTAATGAATATTTATCAGGTGCTCCCTGTTTCCCCTTGACATGAGATGGAACAAAGAAGGATATCAGTGAAATCCTTTACATAAATCTTTATAAAAAACAAACAGATACGTTCAATGTATGTAATGGCTTCAAAGCGTTTCTTTCCCACTTCTTTTTATGGGCCTGACAAGCTTCTTGTTTATGAATTCCCTGTCATGATGAGGGTGACACACTGATGCTCATCATGTCTATGAACAAAAATAGCTGGGTGTTGTTTATGTTTACACTGCTTTTGTATTTCATTTGGTTTGTGATGACTAAGAAAAGGCAGAGAGACACTGCTCTCAAAGAAAAAAGAAAAATGACCTCAAGCTTCTGTCAGTTTATCAATCCTTGATAATTTGAATTAAACTGAAATAGAAACAAGAGACGGTGTCATGATGTGTAGATATGCACAGATTCTTGCACATTTTGTAACTTCTGTATATTATTTTTGTGGTCAGCAATTTATTTAGATTTACAAAGTGAAAAAATAGAGTTCATTCACTTGAGATTCCCCTGTCTTTACTGGCATAACTTTAAAGTGATTATCTTTGGACAGATCTTAACATCTTAAACTTCTTTATTGTTGTGTTGGGGTTTTTGCAGTGAGACCTTTGGGCCCTGTTTTCATGCAGGCACATTGTGCCAGGGACTTCTTTGTGCCAGTAAAGCAGAATTTTCTTGATGAGCAGTGATATTTTCAAAACGCTGAACAGCTTGTGCCTTTTTGGTGGGTGGCTGATTTGACCTGGGCAAATCTGTTGGATGTGACATAGTGTATTGGTTGCACACTGGTGGCACAGGGATAGAAAATCTTACCTATAACATCTCAAGATCCTGGCACTGTTACCTCTGGCTTAACTGTGTGTTTCACTAAGACAACTGGCTATGTTTCCATGTGGTAAGCTATTAAGGACCATGCAATGATCAATGATCAAACCACAGCAGATCTGGACACAAGTGCGGGACACGGAAACAAAAGTTAAGCTGGTTTATTGCAGGCATAGATTGTGAACAGTCAAAGGTTGGCAAAGGAGGTGTTTGGTGTCTTCTTCCACAACGGGCTACACAGGGGTGCAGGCAGGGTAATCCAAAAGGAAGTTTTCTTTCAAATAAATATTTCTTCCACATGTTAACTTGATTCCATAGGTCTCTCTCCCAAGGCTGCTGGTATCTGCACAAAGGAGATATGTGTATGCTTTGTGTCCAAGCATACACAAAACAGGTTTCCACACAAAAAGTAGAACACAATGCACGTGAGCCAAGCTACGCTACCACTTAGGAGTGCAACAATCTTGTGTCGACTGGGAGAAATCTTCAGCCTTAAGAAGCCAATGAGTAATCAGCAGACTGCAGCAGGTGAGTGATTAGTCACTGCTTTCAGGTATGTGGGCAGAGAAGGCAGATGACCACAAAAGGCTCCGCCTCTGGAACATACAGGAAGAGTTAACACAGACACCCACACTCACACAGACAGAGGAGAGAGAGAAAGCAAAATGGAAGAGAAAAGAGGCAGGAGTACCAGGAGACCATGACAACATTGGTAGAAACCTTATTGTTATCTGTATTTTTTAACAAGACATAACATTTCAGTGATTAGTTATTAGGATTTTAAGTATAACATAACTTGCAAGTTGGCCGTTACATTCATCCAGACTATTTTAAACTGGGTGAACGACTAACTACTCTAGCAAAGCCTCCCTGGAGTGTTTTTGGAAAAAACAACCAGCCATTTAACAAGTGGTTCAGTATTATTATGCCCTGTGATAGCCTGTAAAAAAACTTCTGTGTGATTTTACTGAAACTGCAGTCATACAACTTGGATACCACAATCATTATTATTTTTAGAGCACGCTTCATGCGGGTTTTTTCAGTGTAGTTTAAAGTGCTTTACAGATGACTGACAAACTGATAATAAGACAGAGCAGGATGTAGTAAAACAAAATACAGTAAAAAAGACAAGCCCTCACAGAAATAAAATGTAAAGTAGCCTTAGAAATCCTAAGAGCTCCTTAATTAACCAAAAATAACAAATGAATAATAAAGTATTGTTGAGAAGACAGAAACCCTACAAAGCATCAGTTACTCCTGCTGGCTCACTTCTACTCTCACCTGAGCCCTCAGCCTCCACCATGCTGTTAGATCAGTTTACCCTCATTACCCTCAGGGATTTGGCTGACCCCTCAGATCAGAGAATCAATTGTTGTCCCGCGGGCCTAAAACAGTGGGGGACTGTAACTGTTTTTCTCCAGTGCTGTGGAGCAAGCAGTCCCTTATCATCAGCTGCTTCAGTTTAAGAAGTTTTTAAAAGCCACTTCTGCCACAAGTCTAATATTTTATTGTTGTGTAGACTGGAATTTGTAAAGTTGTTATCCTCGACAGTGTAAATGAGCCTTTTTACAGTCAGTATACAGTTCCCCAGCAGCAAATCTTTATAAACTTGTAAAAAAAAAATTTTTTTTTCGGATTCCATTATATCACATAAAAAGACTACTTCATCACATTTTGCAAAAATATATTAAAATGAGCAAAACAGAAACAAGATAACAATTGACTTTACGCAATAAGGAATTCTGCTGACAAAAATCATTTGTACAGCAGGTAGGAAGATTCCCTCCACCCTCATGTACACACGCACACACCCAACACACGTATGAACAAACTGAACACCAAACATGTTCAAGCACTTCCCTCGCCACCCTCGCCACACACACACGCACAAACACACACACACCACCGTTTTGTGATGAATACAAAATGACATTTCAATTTAGCTTTTCCCTGTTGTGATGCTGTTGCGCTTGCATACCAAATCAGCTCCTTCACTCATTTCCCACATCTGCTTCTTTCCTTTTTCATCCCTTAAAATGAAGAAATGCAAATATGTAGAAAAAACAAATGGTCCTAAATGGGAATGCTGGCATATTTATTTAGCGAAAGGTCTGCAGGGGAGATGAACTGCCAATCATCTGTGTATACAGTTGTAGGGAAAAACTGGGCCTTTTTTGAAATATCAACTGCTCATCTTTATTTCATGATCCTACAGCAATCGTGAAATTATAGATAAATAGTAATTTTGGCTTGTTAAAGTTGATCAATTAATTGATTAGGACCTGGACTTGCACTATGGATTGTTATTAGGAATTGCCAGCTGCTAAAATCTCCAAGCCTCAACAGACACTGACTTCTCTTATTAACAGACTGAGGACTTAAATGATGTTTGCAAAGCAGGTGAAGTAGGGAAGACAAAAAATTACATTGACCAAATGTCACTGAGATATGGTAAGGGAAACTGTGGCATTTGTGACGAGATCATGACGACTAAAATCCTTTCCAATAAAACAGCACATCAGAAACCTGAATATAAATGCAAACGAAGATTTCTGAGTGGTGGTGCACCGTTCCTCTGTGCAGCAACCTACACACAGGGACTACATGGAGGATTCATCAAAAGACAAAGTTATCAGAATGAAACACCTGAGGTCTGCAAACAGCTACAAATATTTTACAGTGCCATAAAAAAGTATTTGCCCCCTTCCTGATTTCTTATGTTTTTTTGCATATTTGTCACACTAACATATTTTAGATTATCAATATTAAACAATATTATATATATCCAAACCTACCTGGCCCTATGTGAAAAAGTAAAGTTGCCCCCTAAACCTAATAACTGGTTGTGCCACCCTTAGATCAGCTCTTTGCTCATAGTCACCAAACGTGAGGAGTAAAAATAGTAAAGAACACGTTCATTATTAAGATGACAGTCTTCTGCTCTGGGGTTGTGTGGCAGTGAGTGTCAGGAACCAGTGCACAGATAGATAAATTATTGGATTCTACTAATTATCATCTAAAATCAGGATGCAAATTTCCAAATTTCATGCATTCAGTCAATAAGGGAATAGTTTTGTTTTTTTTTTTGTTTGGTTTTTTTTTGCTTCTATAATGATTCAGTGCAGTGACATTAAAATCATGCATCCATGCTATTCAAAAGGCATTCACACTCCCCTGGCAAGAATATCATCAAAAAATATTTGGGCACACCTTAAAAAGGTGCCTCCAAGACACTCTGAAATATTTAATGAATTGAAATGAACTGCTATGGAGATCTGGTAAATATTACTGAATCAAGAAAGACTCTTAGATGGCTATAAATAGTGCAAGCTGGGTTATTAAAGATTTTTAGGGCATGTTCATAAATATTTGTACACACTTTTTTATTTTTAGTATATTAACATTTGTTGAAATGCAGACTGTTGGAAAGTCTGTTTGCTGGCTGGATTGCATTTACTTATCTTAACTTCAACAAAATACAAATGTATTTGCCTAGGGGTGCGCAAACTGAATTTTGCATACAAGTCCCTACTTGATCAGACAATTGCCATCTCTTTGGGCATGCTTATTCATGCAAATGTTTGCATTTATTCAAGAGAAAGAAGATAAGATTTAAAAAAAATAAAATTATATGTTTTTTTTTTCCCTTTAGATTTTCATACATTTTAAGTTAAGTTGGAAGAACTTCCTTCTTAACCCTGTGTATGCGCAAATGGATTGGCTGTACAAACTTTGTGTATGTGTGTGCATTTATTCGTGGCCTGCTCAAAATCAGTGCCGGTATCAGCGCCCTCACCAATCAGTGCCTGTTGTTCAGGGTAAAAAGTCGAACCAGTAAGAGTCCACCATTTAGAATAAAATAGCAGCCAATCAGAGGAAGTGTTTAGTATAAAATGGAAGCCAGATGACTCAGCTGGAACATCTGAATGGGAAATCACAAAAAGACACAGGACCTTTGTCAGGTCTAAACCCCTTGTTAGTCAAGCGCGATTCAATCAGTAAACCAGTCATATTATTATTCAGACATTCTTTTCCTATACTATAAATTATTAATTTGCATTCCAAAATCGCTAATTCGTCCATTCTATCACCTACATAGCAATTTCTTGTGGCTGTATGAGTGATTTTACATGCAGACCTCAGGCTTTGTTAAATAAAATAATATATGTGTAGCAGTGGTGTGCAGTGACTTTTATAGAAAGGCAAGCAGAGACAATTTGTCCCCCCCCCACTCAAACATGCACACACACGCACACACACACAGACACACAAAAACATCTTCCTCCACTATTTAGCAATTCAAGATAAATGGATTAATATTACTGCTGCAGATGTTTAAGGTTGAGCTCATTTTAAATACTTTGTATTCTGTTTAATGTCCAGCATCATATTCTATTAATATGTTTGTAGTGGTACCATGGGGTCAGATGTATCTCTCAGGTCCTGTGTCAGGTCTTTCCTGTTTTGTTTTGGTTTTTTTACTGTTTACTGTTACTTAAGGACATGATTTTCAGATACTGTTCATCTGCTGTAGATATTATTTAGCCCTGCCACTTCTTCTTTTGTCTTCCACTTGTCCAGTTTCCTCATATTTTTTAAGGATATACTGCACACCATACTGAGATATGTTTTTGACTAATAGCTCTTTGGGAAAATATTACAACCCCAACTCCAAAAAAGTTGGGACACTGTGTAAAATGTAAATAAAAACAGAATTCACTGATTTGCAAATCTCATACACGCATGTTGTCAAATATTTGAGTGGAGAAAATGTACCATTTTAAGGAAAAAAAAAACTAAAAAATAAAAAAATAGAACTGAGGAGACCAGTTGCTGGACTTTTGGGAGAGGAATGTTGTCCTATTTTTGTCTGATACAGGTTTCTAGCTGCTCAACATTCCTGGGTCTTCTTTGTCATATTTTTTGTTTCATGATGTGCTAAATGTTTTCAACTTAGAAGGTGTGGACCACAGGCAAGCTAGTTTAACACCCAGACTATTCTTCTATAAAGTCATGCTGTTGTAATAGATGCAGTATGCAGTTTAGCATTGTCCTCCTGAAATATGCAAAGCCTCCCCTGAAAAAGACATTGTCTGGATGGGAGTATATGTTGCTGTAAACTATATAACCCTTTCACCATTGATGGTGTTGAAAACAAGCTGGATATTCCTTCTCCTCTTTAGTCTGGAGGGGTGACTACAAAGTGGCGCCCATGTTTACCAAAAAAGAATTTCAAACTTTGACTCATCTGACTGCAGAACAGTTTTCCACTTTGCCTCAGTCCATTTTAAATGAGCTTTGGCCCAGAGAATACTGCAGCCTTTCTGGATCATGTTCACATATGGCTTCTTCTTTCAATCATAGAGCTTTAACCTGAATGTGTGGATGGTATGGTGAACTGTGTTCACAGACAGTGATTTCTGGAAGACTTCCTGAGCCCGTGCAGTGATTTCCATGACAGAATCATGCCTATTTGTAAAGCAGTGCTGCCTGAGGGCCCAAAGATCATGGGTATCCAATATTGATTTTCGAGCTTGTACTTTGCACACAAAGATTTCTCGAGATTCCCGGAAACTTTTGATTATATTATGTACTGTACATGATAAGATATTCAAAGTCTTCACAATTTTACATTGAGGAACATTCTGAAATTATTCCACAATTTGTAGCTGCAGTTTTATGCAGACTGATGAACCCTCTTTAAGATGCTCTTTAATACCTAATCATGCTGCTGACCTATGGCCAGTAAACCTTGTAAATTGTAAGACTTTTTGTTTGAGAGAAAGAACTTTCTCTCAACACATAATGGTAATGCAGTTTAGTTGTAAAGGAACAAGATTTTTAGGAGACAAGGTTGCAAAGGAGGCTAGTTTCTGAGTTGAATTTGACTTGCTGTGATGTCATTCTAATAAGAGCAACAACAGTTTTATCAGATCAAGAAACAGAAGGGGGCTGCAGTTTCCAGAGTCAAGAAACAAAGATAATTAACAACAGCAACTCCTAAAGATATGACAAGCTGTTCTCTTATCTAAGAGGCACAGGCTCAAATGTGTGACCACAAACATGACACTTTGCAGAATCACTGCATTTTCTGTTTATTTGTGATCGTGATTATGAAGAAGGTAATTTAAGCAATATAATGTATGGAGAATTTAGTCTGCGCAGGGTCTTTTAAAAATTGACCAGATTCCCAATTTCTGAGTCTGATGTTTCACCTTCCTCATCGGCGCTCTGCAGCCTGATGTAGCATCCAACAAATGTGGACTATTTTCAGTGAATCAGAGCTACTTCTGGTACACCTCTGAAATGCACTGCGGTGCTTCTGATGGAATCGCAATTGTGGTTTTCAGTGGCCTTGATCGCTTCTGTTGTGTATTCCTCTAACAGCAGTGGTGTTTTTTAGTTGATGAATGTCGGTCTGAAAAAAATGACACCTGGAAATAAGTATGTTTTCATGAACTATACATCATATGGGATGAGTAGCAAGCAAGGAAAAAATAAAAAACTTAAATTCTCAAAGTTTTGATTGGCACTTATTTATTTAGAACTCCGGCAGTCAATCTGTCAGTCTCACCACCATCCAGTTGTGTCTAAATCGTTTAGCCAGCCATTCCCTCACAGAGCTACTCAATTAGTGGACCAGCCAGCTGCTGAGTCAGTCACTCAGCCAAACAGTTGCCTCAGATAGTCAACCAACCAGTCAGTCAATTACACATTAAAGCACAGGGCTATGGTGTGTAAGTATGTGTGTGATGTAGTGATTCTATAGATACCCTGCTTAATTTAGCAAGTCCAATAAATTCCATGCTTCACCAACTGCAAAGTGAAAGCCTTAAAGGCATATATTCACATACACACTTTTCAAAGGTCATCATAAAGAATGACTCTCCATGCAGTCCATTCCATCTCTGCACACACATAGTTGGTTAATACATATTACTTGGTGTATCAAATTGGAATTATACTGTATATAATAGATTCAAAGCTGTTCAGCATTCAGAGGCCAATGCACTCAGGCAAAAACAAGGTTGATTACATTCACCTGGTGTGCTCGCTGTAAATCAGTCCCTGATTAAATTGCTAAAATGAAATCCAGTAGGACTTTGAGTCCTGAGGAACAACATTAAAGATAAGCTAGTCAGCACCAACACCATCTACTTATTAGTACAGTTTGATCTCTAGTTAACATTACATTTGCTGTCTATGGCTAAATGCAATTGAAGTTACAACATCAGATGCTGTTTCAGAGGGTTTCCTACTCTGAAAATATTAATGCAAAGGGAGACTGCAGACTATGGTTATTACAGTCAAATAAAATCAAATTAAAGAGAATGTCTCCAAGAGAGACCTGGGTAAGAAGGAAAATTACAAATCTCCTGCACCACATTTTTGAAGCACATATGCCAGTTTTTGTTTCTGCTGGTGGGTGCTTGATTTATGGCCCCACCCCTACCCTCTGGACAGCTCCAATCATGTTCACAAGCCAACAGATATGATTGAACTTGAATGCTGTTGAACTGATTAACTGATGAAACACCACACAATGTTAAAGTAATAAAAAATACCAACAGATTATTTTAGTAAAAAGGCCCAACATAAATCATTTCAAGTGCACAGTACAACACAAATCCGGTACCACTGTGCTTCATGCGAGATGCTCCTACAGGTCTCATTAAAAAAAGTTAAAAGAGAAAAGAAATTATAATGACGTTGTTACACAGACAAAGATAGCATATGGGCCCACACAGTAAAATATAGTCAATCAGCACACAGGCCCTCACAGCTAAATAAGCTATGAAAGTCGGATTTGTTTTCACTCACCATTGACGTTAGTCTACTTCTTCAAAAGGAAAATGTCTCCTCTTGCAGGTGTCCACTTAATGGATTCATTGGCAATTACATCCAGGTTCCAATTTTGTCAAACATTCTTGTGACAGATAATTAAAGCCACATGATTCAGTCTTGTTTGTCCCATTGTGGACCTTATCTATATTTTAGCTTGCTGCAGGCCTAAAAATTATATTTCTGAACTGCAGGATGTTACAGGGACTGTCTAAATCTACAGTTCAGTTCAGGGATGTTGACGCTGTACCCATGATCTCATGGGATTGCTGTCGGTACATTGCTTCTGGTATTTGAAAACTGGGAGGTGGCGCATTTTCATCTTCCAGTTTGCGTGGAAACTTTTCTTGGTCTTGGCACAGTTGGGCTTCCCAAATTCAGGTCATGTGCTGCTGCAGTAGTATCTTCCCAAAATTCCTGGAATCTCCCTTCACTCAGACACTTTGTTTTCTCTGAGCATATCAACCATTTGCTCAGATTTCTGTAGGTGCAACTGGCTCTTTTGGAATGCAGTATTTACTGTTGGGAGAAGAATTTCAGCATGAGTTTCAGAGAGAGAAGAAGTATTAAATTTCTACAGGTGCAAAAGAAGACCATATGCTTTATCTCCAGCATATTTTTTATTTGAAGACAGGTCCTCCAGAAATTCCAGTAGTGCTCTGTAGTTGGAAGTAATGGCTTGTAATGATGCTGTTGTCAAGGTCCATCACAAAGGTCTGAGAGAGGGTGTGTCTTTGCCTTGAAATTCATGGAAATGGATACATTGCTTTGGCAAATTTCTGATTAGTGTTATCATATCATGTTTAAATGATATGAAGTTGCGAAGTTTTCAGTGACATCATAACGTGCAGTGCAGTGGATATACTGTGATCTGGGCTCCAGCTCCTGCTGCCAAGCCTGTAGACCTGTTCTAATGCCGGACACGTTTGACACGCCATCATAGCACTGTCCCTACTTTTGCTGACTGCCAGTGAGAAGCTAATCAGGACATCTTGTTACAGCTGAAAAAGTGCATTGGATGTTGTTTTTGATGTTTCGTAAAATCCTAGAAAAAGTTCTGGCTCCACGTTTTCAGTAAGCAAATAGACACCTGCTCTATTAAGAGACTTCACATCAATCGCCACAGGGATTCTACTGTAGAAACATGAACAGGTAGAAACGGAGGCTGCAAGCCTGACTGATCATCACTGCCTTTGTTGCCTGTTGAAGTTCAGGCTCTGGCTGCTGGGCTGGGGTCTGCATTCACTCAGCTTGATCATCACTCTGGGTTCTTGGCTAGCTTAGCGTTAGCATGCTGTCTGTGCAGATGGTTGCAGAAGAAGAGCCGAAGTTCTGTTGGCAGTATAATACAGTTGTTTCTGTCCTGGACACAGTTTGCACTTTACCATCACGCTTTTGTCCTTTTGTGCAATAAATGTAAAGTCCATATCTCCACTCCTCAAAAGCTGTAGACTGCTCCATCATTTTCCTCTTCTGGTACACAAACTGAAATCAGCTGAAAAAACATGCATTTCTATCCGCCCGGCATGCAGATAACTGAAGAACTTTTGTAACGAAAGTAACGACATGATTGTAACTGTAATGTAATTACCGAATTTAGTACAGTAATGTGTTACATTACTCGTTACTGAAAAATGTAATGTGATTGGAGTAACACGTTACAAAGTAGCGTGTTACACCCAACACTGCCTATGACCATAATGGTTGAGGGGAGGGAGACAGGACAAAGGACACACTGCTGAGGAGAGCCAGAGATTAATAATAACTAATGAATGTAGAAATTAAATAAATTAAATGCAGAGTGGTGTCTAAATACAGAGAGTGAAAAGAGGTGAGTGAAGAAGAAGAAACATTCGGTGCAACATGGGAAGGCCCCAGCAACCTAAGCCTACTGCAGCGTAACTAAGGGAGGGTTCAGGGTCACCTGACACAGCCCTAACTATATGCTTTATCAAAAAGGTAGCCTAATCTAATTTAAAGTGGACATGAAACACTACATGTATGAAGGCTAGTTTACACCATGGAGCCCTACTCTAAAAACTGTCATAGATTTAACTCTGTCTGTGAAGATGGATTTAAGAAATAAGTGTTTAAAGTTCAAGTTTTTAGATCATGTTTAGTTACATCTTGTGACAGTACAGAACGTGATGTCACTAGGTTGGTTGGTTGGTTGCTGCTAATAAACTAACATTAGTTTATGTTAGCTAACTAGTGACAGAACCGATAAATCTGAGGAAAACAAGGACGCTAAAACTAAAAAGCAGTCTAAGGGGGTCACTTTTGGACTGCCCCTGGCTGCAACAATGAGTTTTATGTTAATTAGATCCCATTCCTACAAGACTTCTCAAAGAAATCCTACCATTAATTGATGCTTCAATTTGAAATATGATCAATCTATCTCTATTACTGGGCTACATACCACAGGCCTTTAAGGTGGCAGTAATTAAACCATTATTTAAAATGCCATCACTTGACCCAGCTGTCTTAGCTAATTATAGGCCAATCGCCAACCTTCCTTTTATCTCAAAAATTCTTGAAAGAGTAGTTGTAAAACAGCTAACTGATCATCAATTAGTTAAACTGCAGGAATGTCTTAAAGACATAAAGACCTGGATGACCTCTAATTTCCTGCTTCTAAATTCAGATAAAACTGAGGTTATTGTACTCGGCCCTAAAAATCTTAGAAACATGGTGTCTAACCAGATACTCACTCTGGATGGCATTACTTTGGCCTCCAGTAACACTGTGAGGAATCTTGGAGTCATTTTTGACCAGGATATGTCCTTCAATGCGCACATTAAACAAATATGTAGGACCGCTTTCTTGCAATTGCGCAATATCGCTAAAATTAGAAACATCCTGTCTCATAG
>VUQS01000486.1:13706-34531 GCA_015108495.1 Heterochromis multidens | reverse complement strand
AGATTTAAAAAAAAAAAAAAAAAAAAAAAAAAAAAAAAAAAAAAAAAAAAAAAAAAAAAAAAAAAAAATGCATGTTTACTGACACTAAAATGGGAACCAAGCCTCAGGGGACCTTCTTCCTTTATATCAAAATTCACTTGTTCTGACTTTTCTTTCACCTTCCTCTGGCATGTTTGCATTTTGAGACTTTGAGACTTTAAACACAACAAAAATTGTCACCCTGTCAGACTAATTTGTATAGCTCTGTCAAACTTAGGATGCAGTATCTGACTGTTGTTGAGGAAGGACTCGTCCCCTGTGGCAACAGTTTTTTAAAGGTCTGGTGTAATGTGTTTAGAGTGTTTCTGTGAGGAGGTGGCTTTTGAAGCTTTGATTCACAAATGTAAATCTGTCTCTCACGGGAAAAGGTTGAAAGTGGGATTTGTTAGGGTGCAATTTGAAAGCTCAGAGGATCCAACTTTTTTCTGTGCCTCAGAGGAAAAATAATATATTGTGATAGAGTGCGGCATGATTTTACATTATCAAAGATATTGCATTTGTTGATGGAAAGATCAGATATTGCCAAGCAGTGAAAGTAAAGAATAGTGCAAGTGACAAGAAACATTCAGTAACAGCTAAGTTAGTCATAAAAGAGCTAAGAAACCATATATTTCAATTCACAGAAGAAAGTGACAGGTTTTCTTTTTCATTTTCATAATTAAACAGTTATTAAGTTAATAATACATCCATTCAGTATACACAACCATAAATATCAGCTTGATGAAAATACAGGAAATCATGCAAATATAACACTTTATTTCATTTGTCATAAGGGACATTTTTTCCACCTTTATACTCTGGATTCTCTTAATAATTACAAGTAGCCATTGCACAGTCCCCGACCGTTTACAGAAATATCCCAGTCCCACCCCATCCACCCACGCTCCATATAGAGCCTCACCCCCCCCATCAAGACCAAAGAAACATATAGAGATAACAGGCTCAGTAGAAAAACAGTCATTTGTTCCTACAGTTTGTACAAAATTCACAGATCTTGTTTGTTTGCCTTCATTTAGTTTACACATCGTCTCTCGAATAGGCAACCAAACTGCTGTAAAATCACACTAGAAATAGATCAAAGTAGGCAAAATAAAGCAAATATACCAAACAGGAACAAAAATGAACATGGGGCAGCTCGAAATAGCAACTGCTGCTGATATGGGTCTGTGGATTAGAATACAGCAGTATGGTAGTGGGTGCAGTGCAGTGAAGACAGATGATATTCACATTTCAGCTCATTGTGTGAATTTCATCTGTCGCCATGCATGTCAACCAGTGTCATGGTCCCCCTCTGATCTGTCGCTTCACATATCAGTTTAAACTAACAGCAACTGCCACATGAATAAAAGGTGTCATTAGTGTAGACTCTGACTCTGTTATTTTGCAGATATATCAGTGATAATGAGGTGATTTTTGCTTACGGGGAATACTGGGTTTATGTGAAGAGCAAGAAGAGAAAAGAGCATAATATATGTCCTCTTTATCTACATTGATTATATCAGACACAAAAAACAATAATATACTTGTCTGGATACTGAAATGTAAACAAGTCAATTTAACACGTATTGTTTCTGGTTTTGTGTCCCCAGGACAAATGCTTCCACTTGCCTAAAACTGGGTTTTCAAAACTATTTAGAATTTCACTGTGCATGTTGTTCACCAGTTATCAAAGTGCCCAGTATATGAATAAATTTGAATAGACTTATTCAAACTTGGACTTATGACAGCTCATTATGAATGAGAGGCACGCCAAATGTTAGTGGAAGGAACTTTGCTAAGTGATGGGGGGAAAACAAACAGTCTATCTAGAGGTTAGAAGTTGCACACCCTAACTTTTGGAAATGCTTCCTGAATTGCTAATATTTCAGTGGTCCTATATGAACTATAATATCCAATAGTCACTGTAGGACTGAACCCAGAATATGGAACAAACTGTGTAGTTTAGAAAAGCTGAGACAAATGCTATTAAGCGCATAGCTGTTCTGTGTAAATCTTGTGTATATCCTAATCCAGTACTTTCTATAGGCTTATTTCTCCCAGGGGGTCGTTGTTCCTGAAAAATGCCTGTCAAGTTTCTCTGTTGATCTTTTCTACAAAGAAAGATCTGTGGGTTTCAAAGACAGAAAAAAGTAAATTTAGATCAAAGAACACAAATCTGACAATGTGTGACTGATGTCAGATGGTGCTAAAAAATAATGATGTTACACAAAAAGTTCCAAATCAGACATCTTCACTTTAAAAGCAAACCACTTATTGAATCATTCTCATCTGCTGACAAAATAAATGAGTTTAAAGCATTTATTATGATCTGTGCTTATGAAATATATCAAAGTAAAGAATCAAATAAGGCAACACTTTTACAAAATTGCTCCAGAATATTTTGATATAAAACCTCTTACATGCAGGTAGTGTTATTGGTGTAAATAATAAAAACAAGACTGTGTATCCCACTACTGGTCTTCTGAGGCAAAAATGTATCACATTAGTAATCAAAAACAAAAGGTTTCATGTACTGGGGATTTAATATTAATATGATCTGGATTGGTCAGAATCATGGGGAGGACAACGTCAACATACTTATATCTATATTGATTTGTAAAAATACACTCTTAAATAAAAATATGTGTTTGGTGCATATTACTTATTTTTCTCTCATTTTTGTGTTGCATTCAAGATACAAACTTTAAACTGCCCACACAGACACTGGGCCTCATTCACAAACAGTACGTACATGTAAATCTATACATAAACTATGTGTACAAAATCTGTGATTCATCAATATTTTCTTACCTGAAATGTTCATACTTACACTCTGTAAATTTGTCCTACTCTATAAATAATAATAGTAATAACAACAACAATAATAATGATTATTATTATTATTTGCTTTTGGTTATTAATTACAGTTTTCCAACAAACCATAAATAAAAATTGGTCAGAATTAGGATTAAATACATAACAGCAAGATATAAAACTGCATGTGAAGAGCACAAAATACCAACTGAAAAAGTGTAGGCTTTTTTTTAACCTATTCTAATATGCATTATTTTATCATTCATTAAACAGAACTTACTGGATTTCATCACTTACAGTCTAACTTTATGGCACTATCCCGCTGATGCTGGAGAATATAGTTTTTTTTTCAATAGCATGGGTTTCTGTTTTTCGTTTTCTTCTTTTTTCTTATTCTCTGCTAGTTTTTTTTTTCATATCAGCTTTGATGTTGATGTCAAAACTTTTCTGTTTCTACTTAAGTGACAGTGAATGTCTCAGGGGAAACGATATTCAGTACCTCTGTTATTTCAGCCTGAGCTTTGTTTTTTTCTTTTCCTTTTTTCTTTTATTTTAACTATCATCATGCCTGAGGTAACACTTTGGAAAGGTGTGCCTTTTCTGGCTTTCACCTCAGATACTACTGTTTTAGTTTCTTCAGTCTCACTTTCTCTTGCCGTTTTTCCCTAGTGGTCCAGGCAACATCTTCACCACTTTCTCCACTTCACCTCGAGGCAAACATGCTCCCTTATAAACAGAAACAGGGGTGTGGATCTATGCAGATTGCAGGTACCGAAAACCAGGCAGTTGAACTAGAATTATTCTGATTTACTAATTTACCGTTGCACACTTTTCATGAACCCTCTGGTAATTTTGTGTTTGCATTTACTTTTTGTGCAAGGCAAGAAGATTTCTATGCACATATTAGTGAATGAGGACATTTTGTGCCTCTGAAATAAAAGACAGGAAAAGACAGTTTCCCCTGTCAGCTCTCACCATTTTACTTGTGAACATACAACTCTCACAAGTACAACAACACATCTTGGATGAACAAACAGCTAAAAGCTATAAGGTTGTGTGGTGGAAGGTTAACCCTGCTAAATATATTCACAGGGACCCTGATGTTAATGATAGTAAACACCCAACAAGTTACTGTGTAGAACATACCTGTGAAATGTGCATGTCATTTTGTGTGAAAGTAATAAGCAATTAGCTGTTCTGTCTCCCGTTACATGGCCAGTGCACTGTGCTTTGTGATTCTCTCAGCAGGTGTGGTTGTGTGTCTGCATGCATTTGTGCATGTTATTTTTCAGTGGAAAAGCTGATATGAGGTCACAATAAAGTCACAGCAAAATGAGGAAAAGGCCACAGGCATAGACACAGACTCATACACTAAATAGCTCACACATTAAGTTACATACGGTTATGATGATTAGGGCAATTAAACCAAACACACATCCATATACTGCTAATAAGGTGTCTGTAATAACCTCCATCATCCACACACAGACACACACACACAGACAAATTACCATCATCATTCAGGTGATTAAAAATGCTCTTACTCTGTTCTCTGTCTGTGCTATGTCGACAATCCTCTCCCTGTATAGGGTAAACCAAGAACCCCACTCCCCTTTATCAACACGTTACAAGAGAATTCAGTCAAACAAGGAAAGAAATATATAAGCACTGTGCCATGAAGGAAAGGTGATACAGAAAAGATAAAGAAGAACAGATGATTAATCAAAACACAACATGGTGTTTAAGTAATGTAGTGTTGAAAAAATCACCACTAACAAATTTTTTCTTCATTATTGTGTAGGTGTTGCACTGTCACGGAGACCAGCCCACAAACATTTTCTAAAAAGAATATGGGCCTTTAAAACTTCACAAATGACTGCCAAATTCTCCTACATGCTATCATGGAGCTGCACACTACATCTTGCACCTTTCACATGTCGTGTCCATGCGCTGTCCACTTTCCACGCAGCATTTTACAATATTACAATGTTAATGGTTAGGGTGAGGATACAAGACAGGACTAGGGTGTCATTAGACACTAACGCATTGCAAAAAAAAAATATGGAAAATAAATATGCTAACCTTCAGTGGGCTTAAGGGCTTCATGCTTGGTCAATAGGTATTCAGTTTATTTATAATGAACAACACAGCCCATTGGGTTTAAGTGTTTTGTGATGCCTGGATGATTTTACATGGTTGGACTTTTTCTGTGATAGGTCTCAGCTGCAAGCTATAATGTCCCCACTACATCTCTGAAATAACTGGTTGAAATGGTAAATAATGATAACTGGTTGCTGCATGATTGCATGATTTTAAAAAATGAAAACGCAGTTGAACACGCCCATTCTGAAAGCTAAAACAGTGCATTTGTCCTCTTAAAAGTGGCAGTACTATATACTGCCAGTGATATGCCTTTTCTACAGTTGAAGATGAAGGCACAAAACCAAAAAGCACATGGGAGGAAACGACGGGGGAAGTGAGAGGACGACTGGAGCGTGACACTGTTGGGGAAGAGTGGGGTAAAGCCAATGTGTCACTCAAAAGGCAAAATTAGCTGTGAATAGCTGGCAAGGGGCCAAAATTCTCCTGTAAGGTGAAAGGCGGGAAATGTATTGACTAGTTAGTTTGGCAGATGATCATTTCAGAGAGCCTATTGTTGGTCACTAATTGAGATGGGGGGGATAGCTCAGTAGCGTGAGAAAATATGCTGGATTTGGAATCCACAAGCATGCCACCTGGGGCCAATGCCATGGCAACAGCTGGAGATATCAGCTAAAGGGACTGATTTGGCTAATAAGATTAAGGTCATGCAACAGCTCTTGAAACTAAATTATGTGATTGTATTATGAGAGGTATTTTTGTAGAGGCGAGGACAACCGTGGAGACGGAAATCATTTAACAAGGTGGGTAGTTTGAGTAAAATAGTGCCTGTTTATAAAGATGTTCATAATGTGAAGTGGCAGCAGGAGAACCGAGTCAGTTAATGACCAATCTATTGCCAATCAATGAGAATAGAACTGAAATACGACCTGTAATTTTTGCTTTCTCTGAGACTTAGCAGTTTCAGATAAATAAAGAACAAGAGGTCATGATGTGAGAATAAGCTGGAGTTAAATTGGACTGTTTTATTTTGCTGTAGTGGAATAACAAATGGCTGAACCTGATTTAAAAAAATCACCAAAACAGATGACTAGTCCAAGAATAACAAAGATATCATGCTGCCTTGTCTCTCCTACATTCACAATTTTATACCTCATCATAATTCCATGGTTGTTACAGGGAGCAAGAAGACAATCACCCAACACATTTCAGACAGTCTATCATCACTGAAGACACGCATGGATTTCTGTTATGCTAACTGTCATGTCATTAAAATGTAATTTCACACGTTGTCAGTGGCAGCGGTAACAGGACCATATCACTTGTGGTGTGATCCCAGTGGAGAGCTGAGAGATTAAATCCCAACAAGTGACAGCTGTAGCTGTGGCAGCACTGTTAATGATGACTAAGAGGGATGGGCCCATGTACTTACAATACTGGTTGTATAGCTATGTTTTGTTCGCTTCAATTTATATATACTGAACTGTCCTTCTATTTTTTTCATGGCATACTTTATTGTTATAATGATTGTTATACTACACATATTACTGCACACCAAAATAAGCACAGATGCAAGGAGCTGAAATCAGGATCACATCCAGAGGTCTCAGCCCTCATTCACAGTGAAATTCTTATGTAAATATCAATGTGATCTCCACCTTAAAAGAAAACTTAACCCAATATCTTCCACCTTGTCAAGTGCTGATCACATTCTTTCTCCAAGTGTTACTTTTATAAGAGTTAACATTATAGTTTCAATAGAGCCAGCAGTCATTTGGTGCATGTTGCACTTCTCAATCTCTTCTTGTCCCCTGTCTGCCATTGTACTATTGTCATCATCATGATCATCATCACTGTCATCATCATCATCATCACCTTCAAAGGCAAAACACTAAGTAATTAAAGCTGCCAAAATCTAATCAAGCAATACAATGTTAATTCATTATTAACATTGGAGGACTCATATACTGTATTACATGCACTTCCAGTGTTACAAACCACTAGTTTAAATGACCTTCAATTTGTGTGTGTGTGTGTGTGTGTGTCTGTGTTGCTCAGTGTGTACTGAAGGCATCCCTCTCCTATCTCTCCGGCCTCTGGACAACCTCTATTGATGGATCGGCCCACAGTCCACAGCACACTGCCCTGGTTTTTATCAGCTTTTACTCCCTCGAGCCCCTCTGCCTTCTTCTGTCCCACCCTCTCCTTCTCTCTCTCTCTCTTTCTCCTGCTCACTTTTCTGTCTGTTCATTTAGTCCAATCTAAGTAAGTGGCTCTGAAAACAAACCCTGTCAGATTGAAGCGGACAATCATTGATCAACTACCACTACCTACTCATAAAAAGGAGAAACTTGGAATCTGCACACCCACAAACATGCACAGTACATTCTCCTGGTTATGATTATGGGGCTAATCTGTTCACCAAAATGGTATTTATGCGCAAGCAATGAAGAGCACACAGCTCTGAACATTTTGTATACACTCATAAATTAGCACATGGAAATGAGTCTGTTTATAAGGCCATAAAAACAAACTGCATGCATGAACAGCTCCTGTCCTGCTGTTGTTTCTATGCACACACATCCAGTTTTACAAATGCTCACAGTTCTTCATCCCCTCACAGATGACAGGCATATTTTCACGAAGCTCCAGAAACAAGGTGTAATTTCTGCTGCAAAGCCGGAAAGGAGGGTGGCAAATGAGGGAGTTTGGGGGTAGTGGGGGAGCAAGAGAAATGGGGAGAAGGAGGTAGTGAGAGAGACTGAGGGAGAGACAGAGACAAGAAGAGAGGAAGAGTGATGGAAAAAGGAGAGATTTTAGAAAAAGGGGGGAGAGTAAAAAACTGGGAAAGGTTGTTGCTCGTCCAAGCAAAGCTCAGAATCATTTCAGGAAAATCTCATTCCATCTTTCTCCAAGTAACACTCCTATCCTCTCTCTCTGCCTCCCTGCCTTCACCCACCACCCTTCTGCATGCTAAGTGTATTATTCTGCCTGAAGCCCGACAAGCTACCTTCATCATATTTCATAATACACTACTTGCTTTTCCTTTTTGGAATTCTTAAATGCTTGGTTTCCTTCCTGTCTATATCACTGACAATATGTCCCTCCTCTTACTGTGCAGTGGAAGTCAGTTTTGAAGGACTTATTATTTATGAAAGAGTAATATTTGTCATTATAGTAATAGAAATAAATCATTCATTAAGTTGTATGAATGAAAAAACAAGTACATTGTACATACCAAAGTCTCCACTCATACATGACTGGGAACACAGGGTCCCTTTTCTTTACCTAACAAGTAATATTTCAAATATTTTCAATTGTTCTACATGACACTTTCTGCCATTTGATAAAGTATTAAAGAATAGAACATGTACTCTATAAATACTTTTTGGAACAACCAATTATTTGTTTACTCTAAATGTCTTTGAATATTAAAAGATCCATCATAAATTTCCAGTGTCCAAGGAATCGTTGTCTAATGTTTTGCCCTGTCAGCAGTTAAATCCATTAAATTTTCTTTTTCAGTTTTTTTTTTTATTTAGAAGGTGCATCCAATAAATCTTGTCCATTTTTGCCTTATGTCTTAAAAATAATTATCAGAATAGTTGATGAATAGTTGTCAGTTGAATATTATGCAGTCACATCAGCTTTTTAGCTATAACTTTCCTTTTTGAAAAGCATATAGACCAATCACGGCACACACAACTGTCCACCCAAGAACAGTAAACAAGTCGACCTCTAAAACTGCCAAAATTATGAAGATTGCTAGTCAGTTAACTGGACTTTAAAATGTAATTATTTACACTCATTACTTTGAAAAGAAAGCACATGTCATAACATTTACTAATTAATGATTACTGTGCAACACTGAGGTAAAGACTTTGCTCATAGTAAAAAGAAACAAAGTCTCAGATGTGAACCATGCAGCAAAATCTCCTTTCTAAGACATTTAGGTTATGGTACTACTCCTTTTGATTCTGAAAAAAAACATTTTGTACATTTGTACAACTCTGTGACTTAAAAAAACCCCAAAACAAACTCCTTAACATGGCAGTATGGCTTAGGTTTTTAAAGTTTCATCTGAACAAACCACAAGACTTCTGGAACAATGTCCTTTGGACAGATGAGACCAAAGTGGAGATGTTTGGCCATAATACACAGCACCATGTTTGTCAAAAACCAAACACAGCACAAACACCTCATACCTGCCATCAAGCACGGTGGTGGAAGGGTGATGATTTGGGGTTGTTCTGCAGCCACAGGACCTGTGCACCACCAGTCACTGAGTCAAGCATGAACTCCTCTGTATATCAAAATATTCTAGAGTCAGATGTGAGGCCATTTGACCAAAAGCTGAAGCTTAGCCACAGAATTGCTGAAGAAAATGTGTTGGAACAGGGTCTTAAGAGGGCTGTGTATGAACAAATGCCTGTAAACCTCAATGAACTGAAGCAAATGATTACTTTAAGATGTGCTGCTAAAGATGGTTGTACAAGCTATTGAATCTGTCCTGTGAAAATTTTCTTATTCACATGACTGTATATATAATCTAAGGAATAACCAGAAGAGGTGGCTTGCCAGGAAGATAAACTTGTAAACTTGTCAGAATACTTCAATGTTTCCAGAAAACTGTAAATTTATCACAGAACGCATACACATAGTACTTGTGCTAGAGTATCAAAAGATTCTTATCAAATAACAGGACATTACCTAATGCACTGAGTTACACTAAAACCACCAAGCAATCATTTGCAGCTCTTCAATGAATTTTTCTCTTAATAAACTTCAATTTTCTGCCCTCTTTCTGTGCCTTTTTCTCTTCTTTATCTTCATGTGTCAGAAAAGTCAAGCTCAACATTCTGTCTGGCAGATTTATCCAGCGCAAACCCTGGCTTTCATCACTTTTGCGAAGATAGATAGCAGCAAACATTCATTGATTTATATGAAAATGTCATAGCTACTTGAACGTTTCAGTCTCTTTAGTTATGGATGGCATCCAAAGGGGAATGACAGCATTGAGAAGAGATGGCAGAGATGGCTCCTCAGCCTCACAAGATACTGCAGTATGTTCTCAGTCCTCAACCTTCCAGCTTCCAACCTTACATTCATATATCACAGATTTCTTCCTTTTTGCTCAATATAAGAACAAGATTGTGGCATGCAGATTTCAGTAACCCTCTCTTTAACTACTTCCTGTCTGTTTCTGTATTCATCTCTTTACAGATATCCAACAGGATATCAGTTAAGTCTTCTCCCTCAATGGTATTCGCCGGTTGTTTCTCTTTCTGATTTTCTTTGCCCCGCCTCCACTTTTTCTGCCTCCCTTATCTTACAACAGCAATTTCCAAGCTTGGAGCCTTGACTCTAATGCTGCTTTTAGTATCTTCTTTTCCAATCAAACTCTTCAACTTGGTTCCCCTCTCTTATTCCTCTTAGCTACTCTCTTCACCACCCCTGTCCTTTTCCTTATTTAATCTTTCTGTCATCCAATCATTTGCTACTACCTCACTATTTCTACATCTCCATCTATTTCCATGTCCCTCAACTTTTCTTGATCTAACACACATACTGTTTATTTCGTTGATATAAACTACAGATCTATGAGTTTACTCTATTAAATTCTTGTATTTGATCTGTTGCAAGCAAACTATGGCTTGTAAATAAAGGTTCTGAGGACTCACATTGTAGATCAGTCAGCATCATGTCACTTTTTGTATCAACAACATAAACACCTGTGGGGAGAGGCTTTCTAAATACCTGTTCTATTGTTCTCATTTGGATAATTCATTTGCTCTTGCCTTCACCATAAGGGCAGCTCATATTGTCAGTTGTGGCTTTGAGATAATTTATTCTGAACAGGTATACCTGCTTTTTTCTGGAGTTGTAGTTGGACAAGACCTGCGTTTGTACAAAGTTTCGAGCAAACTCCTGTTTAAAGTTGCCTGCCTCACTTTCACTTCATTTTCTCCTTATCCTCTTTTTCTTACATTTCCCACATCGACTCAACCTTCGATCAGCTGGAGTTTTATTCTCTATAACCTGCTCTAACCTTTCCATCTTTCTCCATCCTGAATTAAATCCGAATGCCCTTCTTTCCATCCCATCCCGCAATATCTGTGGTTTCTGTCCATTCGATTTATTCACCTAATCCACAGACACCTCTCCTTCTGTGTTACTCTAGTAGCATCATTGACTCTGAAACAGTACCAGGTGAAACTGAGAGAGTGTGACAGACTGAAAGACAACAAGCCTAACAGTACTTAACAGCACCACTCAAGCAAAGCCTTGCATGTGTGTGTGTCTGCTGTTGTAGGCTGGTACACAACGTCCTTTACACACTCTGCTCTCACTCCTCTATCCCTCTCTGTAAGCCAAGAACACAAGTCTTGGGGGCTTAACTTCCACCCACTGTGCTTAAGCTAAAAGGTTTTATTGAGTTTTTATCCAGCCACAAAGCAACACTGAGCTGGACAAGACAACTGTATAAGCAACATGAGGGTCATGATTCATTTTCCACAAGTCAGAACTAGAGAGAGGCTATGCTGTCAGGGAAAGGTGGGGTAAATTTCAGGCTGTAATCAAGCTCAGAAAGTGGACACCCTTTTCTGCATGAAAATTCAACACATACTGATAGCTGGTTAAAACGACAGCTGTATGGTGTTCTACTTTCAATGTTTTACACAGGAGAGGTATGCTTTCAATTTAATCTGGCAGGTTTATACATTAGAGGGTTATAAAAAAAAAAAAAAGACAGTTGCTTGTTTAATCAGGCTCCTTTTCACATAACACAGACAGATGTAAACCGGCGCCTACTTTAATGAAGCAGCTTTGTAAATTAGAGCCAATAAAAACAAAACCCCCAGGTGATGGGCTGTTTTTCACAGTGCAGCACAGGACACAAACATGAAGACTGTCCTGTCAAATCAAACTACTCCAAGCTGAATGTCATAGGATTTTGCAGATTATGTCTCTGACGGGACCTGATGGGGATGGTATTACTGCCTCGAGGCAGTAACTTTCTAGGAAGTGATCCAAATTAGTCTTCAGATGTAAAGGTAATAATGTACCATGTCAATGAAATGAAAAAGATGGCATTGCCTGGAGCAATGAAATGTTTGATGCTTGCATATTTGAGATTCTGATCCAACATTTTTATGACTGTCCAGACAGGTCCAAACACAGGCAGGATATACTCTTACCTTATATGTAATAATAGTTAATATGATGCTCTACAAGTCTTAGCCAGGGGGTGACATATCACACTCTTGTCCCACTAGAGGTACTACTTTTTCCTCAGGTAACATTCCTACTGCTTATGGATTTGTTTCGTTTTTTTCTTTGGTCCCCTCTTTTGCTCTCTCTCTCTAATTCGACCCTTCCTCTCATTTGGTCAACTGATAAATGGTGGTGTGAAAAGGTCATTAAATTCTTAGTAGTGATGTGCCTGTAGGTATACACACACCGCATGTGTATTTGGATGTGTGCAAGTGTTTCTGCTTGCATACCTCAGCAGTATCAGCCACACTGTACAATCCCCACCACAGTGGCAGAAGGCAATTAATGAGAGCCAGTGTTCTTATCTGCTACCTAGCAACCTTGACTGTTCCGCCCGTCGCCCCCGGCAACTGCTGCTGCTGCCTGTAATCGATTGCTGGGCTTGACATCACACTGAACCACTGACCTGCAGCACTGCGAGTGATGGAGAAGTAAAATATCTCCTTCATAATGGACAAATACGATGCTATGATTTCAGTTACAATTTCAGATTCAGTGACGTTTGGTAGCAAAGAAAACATTTAAAGGATTTAGTGTCAAGCAGTCAGTGAATATCACGTTTAGTTCAATCCCAATAATCTAAATGCATGGCCTCTTTGAAGAGCTGCCATCATAGACCAGCATCCAACAGCTGGATCTGAGGTATTAATTATTCTTTGCAGAAAAAAACAAGTTATGCTTTCATAAAGCCATAAGAAATTATGACTTTAACCCTTTAACACAAAGTGTATCATATTTGATACATGAGTTTTTATGAGTTTTGAGATTTCTACATCATCAGTTTTTTCCCCCTGAAAAATGTAAATAAATTGCACTATACATTTTTAAGTAATACATTTTTTTTAAAAAAAGGCCAGATAAGGCAAATGTGATACAATTTGCCTTATCCAGGAAACTAATATTTAATTTCTTTTTTTGTCAAATTTGTCAGAAGGTTCAATAAACACACAAAAGTTCACATTTTCTGGCTGTTATTTCATAGTTCAGGCTTTACAGGGTTACTAAGGTAAGATTTACCTTGAAAAAAAAATACACAACAACACAATGAAAAGCCATATATTTGATGGCTGGAGTGACTGCCACATGAAAACAATCATATAGTAACTGAATTGAGGTCGAGACAGTGTGTGTCAGGCTTAGCTCATCAGAATTGTCATCAGAATCATCACACTGTACGTACTGTACCCAAACAACCCCTGGTAACATATGTCCTTTCTTAAGGGCATCGATAATGTGGGGAAAAATCTAACACACAAAAGAGAGAGGTGTGCATTTTGAATAAAGAGAAGCTCCCTATTCGTGCCTGGAAAGTCTAGCTGCCAGCATACTTACAGCTGTTTCCACACATATATATGTTGTAAGTACCAGACAAGTACAGACAATTTCTGTGAGGGGTGTAAAAGAAATCTTTTGAAATGCGGAAAATTGCTTGCTGAAGAGACCAAATGGTACCTACTACCATTTGGTAGTATCAAGGCTGTCTGAGGCAAATCAATATAGTTGACCCCTACATGCACAAAATCCAGTATAACCAGGATAGTCATAGTATTCCTGTGCTGAACAACAGCACACTTTCTAACAACCATCACAGCTGCCTTCCACTGTTCTCTATATTTGAATGCCTGTTATTAAATTTACAGCATTTGTTTGCCCCAGGGAGTAACCAAAAGCTTGAACGCATTTCCCTCAGATCGTGTTCTGGAGTTAGTAATTGCCAAAGCAATTGTTATTTAAGTGATATAAAAAGAACTAGGAGGGTATATTGCTGTTTTCTTTTTTTTCTGCTATTGTTAGTGTTTTAATGCATTGCACTTCATTCTGTTGGGACTGAATTCCGACTGTGATGTCAAACAATTAGATAATGGCATGTTTTGTTGGTGTCTCAAGCGGGGGATGCCTCAAGTTTTCACCACACAGATATCCCTCAGGCTAAAAGGGAGTTGGCAGTGAAGTGTTACTTTTCATGTTGCTGTTATTTTAGCAGAACACATTGATGTTAAAAGAAAAATAACACCTAGGGCACTTTTTTGCCCTTTATTATCTGGATATATATGTGTGTCCTTTGTCAGACATCATGAACAGGTGGTCAAAGTTGAGCATAAAGATGTCAAAAGCTGTCAAAAAAATCCTGCATCCACACCTAATTGAGTATAGGATTATGTGAGACCAGCCACAAAGTCAGGATCAGTCCCAATCCCAGGTTGCATCATCTGATAACTCAGCTCGACACCTTTCTGCCCATCTAACTGACTAATATAGGGCACGCTATTTAAGCTCCTTCAGCATGCCCACATTTTCTGCCCATATACACCCCACCCCAGCTCCTCCTTTCATGCAATATCTGACTTAATCAACATCATATCTTTAGTCAATCATGCCTGTTCTGTCCTCTGCTGAGGTCTTGCTGCTGCGCTCTCATCTCCAGCTCTCGGTGTATGCACCCTTCCACATATGACAAGCGTTCACAGAACAGAGCCATGCGGCCAAATATAAATGACTGCAGATGGAGATCAGTCTTCTTTGACTACAGTGGTCCTGACAGAACTGGAGTTTAGATTACACATAGTTTAGAAGTGTCCCAATGCTGCATCAGAAGCAAAGGAAATTGTCTCCTTTGTAGGAACAGGAGGACAGAAATCTCAATATATTTAATAGTTAATATTAGTTATGTTATACTCAGGGCTGTGGGCTGCTGTGTGGTATTGATACTAGCACTTTCTATCCAATTTCCGATTTTTTAGTGTGATATTTGATCCTCTAGGAAGGCATGTTTATTTATTCAAATTCTAAGTTGCTTTTGCTTAAGGCAAGGAAAAACAGTTTAGGTTTTGATCTTTTCATGGAATTTGCTGACAAAACAAAATTGTATAAAATTATCATAAGCCGTATCCTTTAAATGTATCCAGGAGCTGCAGAGCACAGCCACAATCTGACCAATGTGCAGGTGCATCACAGATGTTTTCGGCTTCAGTGACTTACACAAGGATATTTGTGACAGTCAGCTCCAAGCCCAGACAGCCAAATTGCAGACTCTATGTATAATCCTGCTTCTTGTTTGCAGCGCTGTGTGTCAAGGTCATTCACACAAAGGGATTTAACAGTGGGAGATTAAAATGAGCATCTAATAGCACAGATGCTGAGGTGCTACAGTTTACTTTTGCGGACTTCTGTCAGAGACTTGAGGTGCTAGATAAGCTTCCCTTCGTGATACTTTTTGTTGCATTCTTTTTCATCACTCTTTGTTTGCCCCTCTCTTTCTCCCCCTCCACCTCTTTTTTTTTCCTCATGGCTTAATCAAATTCAAACCAGGAAACGTACAGTTACTACAACACTAGAGTTTACATGCCAAAAATTCAGAGCCTCGCCTTTACTTAACCTAGCTCTGTGTGCTGTCTGTCTACATTTATGTTCCCCTTACCCCCTGCTGCAGAGCAGTAGTTGGGGAAACTAACACACCAGCCTAGGTGTGAGAGAGCTAACCTGCCGGGCTTTTGGTAATCAGGCAACACAGGGCAGAGTGCTGCTGAAAAGGAAGAGAGGACGTGATATATGGCGGAGGATTAGTCATGTAACTATGAGGTGCATGCATGAGTGCATATGTAATTATAGTAATTAAAGAACAACAGAGCAGTCAGTGCATATGTGAGGCATGTGTCTGGCTGATTGTGTGCATTGTAATTGCATACATGTGAATGAAAATCACATGACAGGGCAGCATAAAATTACAATCTATGCTTGTGTGCAAGTCTGTGTGCATGTGCATATGTGTGTTGGTGTGTGTGTGTGTGTGTGTGTGTGCACGAGTGGCAGCAAGCGGGTGAATGAGCACGGCCGTATTGGAGAGCCCTGCAGAATGAAAGGCAGGTTAATTAAAAATGTTTCAGATACCCAGCCTCAGCTGTCACTCCCTCAACAGAACGGACCTTCATAACAAAATCCCTCAAACACACATTGATTCATACACACACACACACACACACACACACACAGCAATATGAATGCTACCCGGTCCAATGATGAGCACATGCTCATGCAGAGCTGCACTGTCAGACACAACAGGTTGTTTGAAAAGAGATAAAAATACACACATACACATGCATACTGTCGCTGAGACACAAAACACACACATGCACGGCTATGCAAAAGTTTTAGACACTTGAGTTAATTAGAATTGGTGATGCATCTGATTCCGGTTCCACTTGCAAGCATGACAATAATCCAAACCTACAGCTGAGTAATAAAAAACTATCTTCACTGGCAAAAAGAACAAGGAGTCCTGCAACAGATGGTATGGCCCCCAGGAAACATCATTGAGCCAGTCTGGGATTACACAAATAGACAGAAGACAGTGAGGCAGCATAAATCCACAGAAGAACTGTGGCAAGTTCTCAAAGATGCTTTGGGCAACCTACCAGCCAAGTACCTTGAAGAAGTGTAATGAACATCTGTGCTGGTTTAAAGGACAAAGGTGGTCACACTAAATATTGACTTGAGGTTTTATCCCCCCTATTTACAACACTTTGCATTATGTTAATTGTTTTTTTTTAGCATCTCTACTTTATCTTTAGTGCCGACAAATTTTGTGACAATGCTCATTCCATCAGCAGAGCAATTCTATCTTCCAAAAGTTGGCTGCCTCGCTTTATAAAAGACTGAGAAACAAGGTCCTTGAAAAGCCCAGCGGTGATGAAAGCTTCAGTGTGACAGGCATATTATCAGCTCTTCTCCACAGCTCTCAGGGTAAGTGTGTGTGTGTGTGTGCGTGTGCCTTTATTCAAAAAGCTGAGAGAGAAAAAGAAAAGCTTTGGTTGTCCAAAAGGTGAATCTAATCCTAGTTATTCACACATACAATAATTGTGGTTATATTTTGTGCTCTCATTTGATCTGTGTCTGGAAAGCAAAGGGCTTCTGCAGGTGTGCGAAAATTTGTAATTAAACATACATCACTGCTATGAGTATTCATTTCGAAGTGGGACAGATCAGAAGGACCCATGAGAACTCTAAACATAATGTTCACGATAAGTGATTTCATTCTACAGAAAATACAACTGGAACAGAATACGAGAAAACACCGAAAACCGGTACAGTTGAGGAAAGAAACACCAATTATACAGAGAAGTAAACACATGAACAAAAATAGACACTTAGGCTGTTAGGCCTGTAAAGAAACTGAATTCATTTCTACAGATGTTTGGTTCCATTCCATCTGCATATAAAACTCGCCGTTTTGGCACTTTTAAGACCATATGTGTCTGTAAACGTGGATAGAAATATATTCAGTCCATGTTTCGTGTAGGCAAGTGTGAATATGGTCTGTTTGTGTGTGTGTGTGTATGTGTAGGTGTGTGTGTGCGAAGGTGTTTGTGTGTATAGATGTGTGTATGTATATTCGCTTATGTGTGGGAAGGTGTATGTTCTGTGTGTTCTTACATTTTATGTCCATAAAGTGTTACTCTAAACTATTCAAACACATACAGTATATTCATTGATTCTCTACATTAGTGTTTGTGTGTATTTTGTGGAGTTGTGTAAGAGTGTGTGTTTGTCACAGTTGGCCACCGGTAAAAACTCTTCTGTTTTTGTTGCGTGTTGGTTTCATGAGGGAACTCCCTCCGTCAGTCTTTCTCATTCAGTTGACAATGAGCCGAAAGGTCAGTGGATCCGGTCAACCCACAAATAAATCAACAAACTGACGACTCAACTTCAACAGCAGACAAACATTTTAAAATCACAGTCTTGCTTCCTCTGTGGAGCCAGTAAAATAGCCAAAGCCAAAGGTCAGCTCAGGGTTCTTCAGGGGTTGAATTTGCTATGTGGCCTCTAGTTTGATGCAGACATGTCACAGAGCGTCTCTCTCAGTGCTAACAAGCAACATAGTCTCACAGTGCTTACAATTTAAAGTCTTGAAAGTACTTAATAAGCCTTACACCTCTGAAAAGGGTGTGAAATGGTGTTGTTTGTCAAATGTCAAAAAAAGCTGAACTGACTCTCATTTGGCCGAGATCAGAAATGATAGTTATTTATGACCATTCAGGGTAGAAAACTAGCCTGGCATTGTCAGACAAACTTAGGAATGTGGGTTAGTCTGGAACGTCGCAGTTCACTTTTGATTTCTGGATGCAATCAGATAGACTGGAAACCAGAGTGAATTCTTCATTAGCGCTCAGGTAACTGCTAGC
Source organism: Heterochromis multidens (assembly GCA_015108495.1). Classification (NCBI taxonomy): domain Eukaryota; kingdom Metazoa; phylum Chordata; class Actinopteri; order Cichliformes; family Cichlidae; genus Heterochromis; species Heterochromis multidens. Next base: position 16,145 of record VUQS01000486.1, on the reverse strand, counting down.
TTGGCTGTTAAAGAAGCTAAACCGATGGTGAACTGCACCAAAAACTCAAAGTCTGTGCTTCTTGAGTGGGGAATGGTTGTGCTCTAAACAGAGCCTTTAAAGTGGTAGTTTCTCCAAGTCTGAATATTGCCATCGGAAAACTCTTATCTGAATCTTATCTGAATCTTAAGCTCCTACAGCAGATCACTTGATTTAACAGATTGTGGCCATGACAGGGTCGTTCAGTTCGGCTTCTAAATAGTCTGTGATGAGACTATTGGACCTTTGGCTCTGCCTATCAATTAGTATTCATCACAATCCATGAAAGGTCGAACTCCAAATAAAACAGCTCTGTCAACATGCTTGTTTAACCCAAACATAACACTTAGTTAGGATAAAATGAGAATGGCACTGACCTGCTGATTACAACTGCTCTTCCGTTATTACTGGTCCTGTATCAGATCAGCATGTTGAAAACTGTGTTTGTTAAAAAGCATCCTAAGTAAAAAATAAAATATAGAAAATAATGTATAGATGAAAACACATCTCCAAGAGCAGTAGGGAGTGAGGGAGAGCTTAGAATGAACAGTAAATTAAGCCTGGCACTCTATGGCCCTTGGAAAAGCAAGACTGTCCCACCGTGTCACACTTGAGCACAAAAAAATGCACATCTTCAAATTGCACCAAACTGCTGCTTCTGAAATGTAATCTGATCTAAAAATGTATTATATTTTACATGTTTACAACATAAATATATTATTCTGTTTAGCAGAATGTAGATAAATGTGCCAAGGTAAGTTTAGCGATTAAATTCTAGGGACGCTTTGTTGAATTTCCTGTATCACATAACTTCTCTCCCAAGACTCCCATTTTCTACAGTGATATTAAACTGGAGGAGAAGTGGCAAAAAGTTTTATTTGCAGCATAGGCTTATGTGGTCCATTAACTTGTTAATCGTAAAGAAAAAAGGGGCAAAAGGGGATAGAGAGAGAAATTCTTCTGGGTTTACTTCAGCCAGCCGCTATCCCTACAGTGTTTTAATGTTTAGAGCATTAAAGCAAAGCCAGTGTTTCCACTGCAGACTCCATCCTATGGATTCATAAGTTTAATTAAGAAGGAGCAAAGAGACCACATTGCCATTCCCTGGGAACCATTGCAAGCCTATGGTTTCCTTGCCTGAGGTTCACATTTAGAACAACTCCAACTCCAAAGGGAGAAAACCAGCAGGGTTGTTCTATGATTTTCCATGACTATTGATTTGTGTTTTTCAATAAGCCTGAACTTCAAAAACTTACAAAACTGAAATAAGAAGCCAAACTTGTGTAGCAATGACTCCCCGAGGCAGCCAGTGATATTGTCTAGAAACCACCATGAATTTGTTTGAGGCATATAGAAACTATCCTTCTAGTTCTTAAGTTTTCTGACCAGAGCCATTCCTCCCAAGGACTAGAATCGTGATGTTAACTCCAGTGTTTTGGCACTAAAAACAAGAGGCCCAGTGAATAGTTTTATTATTTTGTTCAGAGCATACACAATGCCTGATTACCATTTTCATTGTACCCTTGAATTTCTCTCCTCTGGATAAAGGTAGTTTGACTTGTGAGACTGTCATAAGCTGTGCTTTCTCAATTGTTCCCTGTTACTTTTAACTTCTGAAGGCCTAAGATTTCACATCACCATATTTAATTAGACAGACTGGAAAGAAGAACACACACTGGCAATTCCCAAGTTATACAATCTGTACATTTGTCAGTATCAACCAGTGGAAGTCAAGAGGAGCAAGGCTTGGCCACCATGTATGGACTCTGCCTCTCCAGGGCAGAGCAGAATAAAGTTTGCTTGGAAAACAGCTTGATTAAAGAGTAGCGTTTATAGATTTAAATAAACAATGTACTGGTGGACAAAAATGACTAATGTTCTTAGGTGTGAAGTATGGCAAATTGGAAACACTGTTCCATGAATAACTGAGCTAATGTTATTCCTTACATCTAAAGAAATGCCTTTAGGGTATGTGCGGGTAACCTCAGCTCGATTCCCCCTCTTCTTCCAAGTGAAGCCATTATTTTTAAAAAGCTTTTACCCCTGCATAGCCTGTGGTACTAATTTAAAACTAATTGATTGGTGATTCCTTTTGTACCTTACAAATAGGGGAGCTGCCAGTGAAACTTGAACAAAAGGCAAAAATAGAACACTAGGCACTTTATAAAAAATGGATGCGGTCCAACTGAGTGCCCAAGGGAATTCGCGCTGCGTTTTTTATGCACTACCACTCGCCCAAATTAAGTTCTATTGATCTAATGGAAAAGTAATGACATTATTTTGACAACCCATTGCGAACACTAGTGAGTCTATTGGACTGACTGCCACAGATGACATAGAAAGGTCAGTTATTACTCAATACAAAAATAATAGAATATCAAAAGCAGGCTGAATTGTCAGTTCATTAAAATACCATAGTAC
>VUQS01000486.1:0-13686 GCA_015108495.1 Heterochromis multidens | reverse complement strand
TAAATTCTTTTTAAGTTTTTTTTTTTTTTTTTTTTGGTCCAGGTTTTGAGAGATTGTGCCATCACACCGATGCAGTGGAAGTGAAGGCAACTGTGTTTGTAGTGTTCACAAAAATGAAATATTACAATTAAATATTTCTTTTAGTGACAAAGGGTAGCAAATCATAACAGATTTTCATACTGTTTATACAGGACAAGTGTAGTAGTGATAAAAATTCCAATAAAATTCCATGTTCTTATAAACATGATCATTTCTATTTCTCACAGCAGATTTAGGCCATATGAGCTGACCTTTGCAATACAGCCCATTCTTGAGACAAACATTTTTATAGGTCAAAGAGTAAATAAATGCCACTCTCTGCTCTTAATATCCCCATCAAACTCACACTTTCAACAGTGGCTCAATTCAAGCCCTATCAAAACGATGACATCAGGGTAAACCCTGTGGAAAATCAAACAAGAATGCATTACTTGCAGGCCTAGCAAACTGGGCAATCCAGACCAATCATACTCAAAAGAGGAATAATATACCCCAGAAGGTTATATTCCTAGTTCACCTTCACCTGCACAGGTGAAGTGTGAATGACTTTTTGTTTTATAGGCCAGTGGCTGAATACCATTCCTGTCTGCAAGATTTGGAGGAAACTGAGGGAAGTGCAAAATGTTTAGGCATCATACAGGGGAAAGATGAATAGAAAGACAATGAAACAATGCTAGCTGTCATTAATTTCAATCAGGCTCCTAGTCTAGCAGAGTTAATAATATCAGCACAGTCTTCTGACCTCAGACTACGGCACAACATCAGCCTTCACAATTTCGTCATTAATTTACCCCCATTAAGTTGGACAGAGTTGGCAAATGAAAAACATGGGAAATGAATTATGTTTGCATTTTAAAACAGAATTTATAATTTTTAATGGAAATGTGAGCACAAAAATAAATAAAAATGTCATTGGAAAGTAATATTTTGACAGCTTAGATACTGTTAAATTTATTTTAAGAGCTACTCTATTTTTTTTTTTTTTTTTTACAGTTATAGGCCTGATTTGTTTCTTTGCGTTTCATCAGAATGCTCAGTGTAAGGGAGACAAATATTTGCGTCATCAGAGCCTCTTGTTTTGTCCACAATTAGCCCCAAGCCTTGCTCCTATTAGTTATAGTCAATTTCTATTATAATAACCATAAGTTTAAACCCTAAAAATAAATAATAAACCAAATTAAACCAAAGCAATACCTTTATTCTGTTTTCTTTATGTTCTGCTGACCATAACTAAAAGGATTATAATGGAAACCTGCAAAATCATACCTCCCAAGGGCACTTTGGTCCGGGTATAGCGAGCTACCAGCTTCCACCCAGACCACAGGATGGTCATATACAGTGTAGCGTCATCCAGAATACATCACTGGGCCCTTTACTCTGCTTATTATTCATTTGATCTTACTGTGTAGGATTGGGAGCATCTGACTTTTTCTTTCTTTTCTTTGATTGCTTTCAGGTTTCTATGCATCATCACATTGAGCTGATGCATCTACAACTGAAAATACAGTGAAGCCTGTCTGCATAACATGGAAATGTTCAAAATGAGATGCCGCTGCAGCAAACCCCTAACCTATTCTCAATCTGCCTCTATTCCTAAATATGATTACCGTGTTCTTCAATATAGGAGCTAATGCCTGTCTTGCCAACCTGCATAACTCAACCTAAAGTAATTTCTTCAAGACTCGGACTACTGAAATGTAAATTTCCCATCTCATAGCTTCCCTTATCAAAAGCAATATGCTACACCTGTAAATAAAAAATGGGCTACAGAACAAAAATGCCTGCAGGTCTTGAAAGGGTTGTCTTCATGCTATCTCAACAGACAATAATGCTGGGCAAAACCACACAGTCATGTACACACTTACATTTACACACAACTTCCTGACTCAGTTGTTATCTAAATATTGGCTATACAGTTTGCTACCTTGGATGAGCCTGAGAATAATAAATGACTCAGCGACAACCCTAACTTTACTCTTTCACACATGTAATCACTCACACTAGCATGCAGAAACTGTATGTGCATGTCCGTACACTGTTGAACATCAGTTTTTAGGTGCTTCAAATCAATGAGTGTGCGCAACACACAGCGTTCCTGAACTATTCTCACACTGGCTAATCGCCAGGAAGAACAATTAACCTGATAAGTATCATTTCGTGTCTTCCCTAAATAGGGAGATTCTGGCTTTTCTAAAACAAAACACACCTAATTCTTCATCCTGCTCCCTCATTACCATCCTAAATGATGCTTCTACAGGAGAGCAGGTGCTTCCGTGCCATGGAATGATTGTTTTGTAAATGATGGTTTGATGGGATTAGAGAAAAGATGGATTGCGCTTAAGTCATGTTGGGTGCTGTTTCTGGGGAGATAGCTGAGCTGCAGTTTGCCAGCAGTGAGGTAGAAGACACTTGCTTGTCATCACCTCAGCTTTGCTCGTTAGTGATTAGTCAACAGGTCTGTGAAGCCTGAATGGACCAAAGTGCCCAGAATGAGGCAGGATTCTTTTAAATATTTGTTCATTTTGAGGTGAAGACAGAAGACAACCTTGGAAACAACCTCTGAAAATGTCAATGAATTTTCACAAAATAAATCTTTTAAAATCACCCAGAGAATACCTCTTTAATTCTTGATCAGGCGCCTGAATGACCCATGTCGCTAGACACCTCTGAGGAAACATTATCTGTCTTGCTACATTAATATTTTCCTCTTCAGTAGTCTGCTGTTGGCATTCATTCCACAATCTCCCTTAGGGCATTCACCTTTGCTTCTCAGCTCACAGCTTCTGCTGGGCAGAAACACCTTTCCAGTAGTCCAAAATATCATGAAGGTCCTCGTCCTTGGCAAACTGCACCTTCTTACGCAGAGCATGCCCTGCTGCTATATAGGATGCTTCCTCTCTAGGGCTTTTCTTGTAAGGCCGGAATCGCTCCCAGATTCGCAGTGTGCTCTCAGATGAATACTCTGGACTGGAGGAGTAGCCAGAGTTGTAGTTGTGGTGGCGAGAAGGTGAGAGCTGGGAGTAGGTGGATGTTGCATCCCTCTTGGTGCGCCCAAGTGGCTTGAGGAACGAGGCCTTTTGGGATGGTGAAGGCGATTCGTTGCCGCCCTCATAGTAGAGTGCAGGAAAGGAGTGGCGGTGCTCAGAGCTGTGATAGTCTGGCTGAACTTCCAAGTGCTGCTGCTGTCCAGAGCTTACAGCGCCACCTCCATTCCCATTATTACATCCCATTCCTCCCCCATTTAAGCTCACCCCACCACCATTAATGTTTCCCATCCCATTCCCGTTGCAGCCCCCTATTCCACCACCTCCTCCACTTACACCCCCTCCAACACAACCCACAGGGCTGCCCTTTTCTCCTGGGTACTTGGGAGGATCACTGCGCTGCTCAGGGATGTCCACACTAAACACTCTTGTGTTCTTGGCAGATCCTGCAGAAGGGGCACCACAGCGGTTCTTCACCACAGCAGTGTCGGCGCTCAATTGCCTCTGAAGGGGTCGCACTGCATTGGCTGGGGGTGGATCACGATAAGGAGGGGAGAGAAATCCACCCCCACTGATGCCAGGCCGCTCAGACAGGGGCATGACCAGGGGCACTGGGGCCATTGATGGCGGATGAGGCTGTTGATGTAGCTGTGGATGAGGCTGAGGATGTGACTGAGGATGTGGCTGCGGATGTGGTTGAGGAAGTGGCTGAGGATGAGGCTGAGGATGAGGCTGAAGGTGAGGCTTAGGATGCACCTTTGGAGAGGAGGCTATGATCTGATCTCCAGGGTGACCTGGAGAGAGGGGCAGAAGGTTGCGAGGGAGCGATGCTATGCAAGGAGGCTGGGAGGAGGACACAGAACTGGCATTGTCAGCTGTGGTCACAGCATTAGCTGAGGCATCCAGCTTCAGGGCATCAATGCAGTTGTTGATGATCTGGTTCACCTTGTCGACCTCCTTGGCAATGGTGGAGATCTCTGATGCTGAGCCACGACCGTCATCATCTGAATCCTCCCCAGCCTCTGTCCCATTCTCAGCCCCACCTCGCATATCCACAACTACTTCCCCTCCTGCCCCTGCTCCTCCAGCTGCCATCACTGCCTCCCTGCCTTCCCCTGCCACTCCTGTTGTCCTTACATCCATGTAGTTACCCTTGCCACCCATAGCCTCAGAGAAGGCAGTTGCCATTTTTTCCACCTGCGGCAAGGTGGAGAGGCGGGAAGAACTGGTGTTGGCTGAACCATGAAGCATGCCTGTGCTAGAGGAAGCAGATTGGGGCAGCTTGGCCCCTGCAGAATGGTGGTGTTGGTGGTGAGCCTGCTCCTGGAGACGCTGCATAGCATTTGGGTCATTGGCTACTGCTGCAGCTGCTTCTGGGCCATACCTAATAAAAGGACAGATTCACTTTAAAACAAATAATACACTGATTCCATACTGTGTACTTTAAAAAAACATTGGTTTCCCTTCAGTGGTGCCAAAAGATGAAAGAATCCTTGCTGTTTTAATTAAAGCCTAAAGAAATTGTGAAAAAAATGACCTAAAGACTCAATAAAGACTATGGCTAGGAACATTTTTTTAAGTCATTGCTTGCAGTTAGAATAAATGAGGCCTTTTATAAATTCCAAAAGGTACAGCAGCAAAACAACTAATGAAGTGATAACTAAAGAATAAATTGTTCCAAAGAAGTCAGTTACACCCAAAGGACACAGTAGCTGTCATGTCAGTTTGTGGCTACAACATCCAAAGATAAATGAAAGAAAATTCTATTGTTGTTCCTAAAACTTTGATTAACAAACATGCACTGTCTCGTACCTCATCTCCAAAATTGTTTTCTTCACACTAATTGCTTTTTCCTTCTCTTCCTGGATGCGTCGCCGCCTGAGACAGTAATAGACGAATCCAAGAACAATGACCATGCCAAACAGACATCCTAGGATGGTCATGATGTAGTGGGTTGTTGTGGATGGATTAGTTCGCTGGTCCTGTGGCCCAATAGCTCGTGTGGTAAAAGACAAACAGGTGTGGTTGTATTTCTGAGACTTCCTTACAGAAGCCACACAGCAGGTGTAGTTGGTGTGTGGTTTCAGCCCCTTCAAAGATATTGTAGCTTTGTTCGACTTGAGGGATATGTCCTCTTCAAGAGAAGTGTTGTTGTACCGGGAGAGAACATACATCTTACTATAGGGTTGTGGGATCTTCACTATTAGCGAAGCGGTGTACAGGGAGACTGTTTGAAGCTTCATAGAAATTTGATGGTTATAGTTAGGGTCAGCAGTGGATGATATGGTAGGCTGGTGGTACAGACCTTGGTCTGGGTTGTCCACACCCATCCCTGAGCCATCTTGATCTGGCATCTGGGAGGTCATCCCTGGAATTATCACACCATCACGACACATTGATAAAAGAATGTTACGAGCATTTCTTCCATTTCCATACCCCGGGCTCAAGAGTGGATAACCGGTCATTTCTGGAGGTGTTTCACACTGGAGACGGTCATAGGTGTGGGTGACATTGTTAAACTCATCCAACCAAGTGAGAAAACTGTAAAGCTCACAGCCACAGTGGAACGGGTTTCCAGCTAGTTCACATACCATCAGCCTGCTGAGAACAGTGAATGTAGACGGGTCAAGACGGGCCAACTTGTTGGAGGATAAGTCTAGGCTGCTGAGGTTGGGACACTCCCAGAAGGCATTGGTGGCAATGACCTCAATGAGGTTGTGTTGCAAGAAGAGGCACTGCATTCGACCCAGACCTCTCAACATGCCTTCAGTCAGGTTGGTTAGTTTGTTGTAGCCAAGCTGAAGAACCTGGGGCAGGAAGACAGTAGGGTCTTGAACTATATAATTCTTAATTTGTTCACCAAACTTTTATGAATTTGTTGTTGTTTTTTTAAATAGACAACTTCAGAACATACTTTAAGCTGAAATAATTTAAAAACATTTTACGACATTATTTAACCAAAATTTACTTAGTGAACAATTCAACCAAACAAAATTTTGAAATTATATCCACAAGACATAACTAATATAAAATAGCTCATGTACACAGTATGTGATTTGGGGGATTCCTTTGCTATTAACAGCTACATTTAGCATGGTCTAAATAGGATTTCCATCCACATTTGAAGGAATATATGCAAACTTTCCTGAAGCCTTAAGAAACTTCTGTTAAGTTCCTTGCCACTTCCTTATGTACAAGTGAAGAAATAAAGGTAGAAAAGCTAAAAATTTAAAGAGACAGACAAATAAAAAAAACAGTTTCACTTTTGGCTTCAGACCTGTAGGTTGGCCTGTCCAGCAAAGGCGCCATCCTCAATGTAGTTGATTTCATTCTTGGTTAGATTGAGGTCAGTAAGGTTTGTAAAGCGGTACATGGAGGTAAAGAGCACAGCCTTAAGTTTGTTCTCATTCAGCCTCAGGTCATGCACCTAAGAGAGACAAGAGAACAGTTCACTTTTAGGCGATGCATTCCAGTATCTGGCTGCTATAAGGGGAAGACCTAAGCTCTTTGCCAAAAATATCTACCAAGCGCATATTGGAACCTTCTAAGTTTGTGTCTAATAAGAAATTTCCCCAGTTACACATCTGATCTGACAATTTGCATTTAGGTAATCACAGCCCGTTTGCAAGTTGTATATTTCTCCTCCTCATGTAAGTATTGATGCTAGGAATGGAATGTGTAAATCTCTATTAGGTACTTTACTTTAAAATATCTTTATATTAAGTTTTCTTCTTTTAATCACTTACCTTGCAAATTGCATATGGTTATTCCAACTAAAAGTCCTGTTATATTTTAAAATGTCAGTGACATCATACATTTTAGTTTATTTAAATCAGTAAATTGCACTATGAGCACTGTATTACAATAATGATCATAGTTAGGCAACCAACATAAAATAAAAACTTTCACATTCACACAATTTACAACAAATATACTGGGTGTAAGAACATGATATTAATGCATGGAGGCACACAGTTTAACAGAGGTTCCTCCAGTGGTATAAATAGTCTGCAGATAGTTAGACTCATACTGACCGTGCTATTGATGTGCTGAGGGATGGTCTCATATGGAGGCTGGTTCTGACTGCAGATAGCCAGCCAAACGTAACCTTTATCCCCTTCTATCAGCCAGCAATCCCCTTTCACTGTGCCAGGCAGGTGGAGGAGCAACAGTGCAGGGAGCAGGAGAGAGAGAAACAGGGTGGGAGACAGAAAGGACAGTCTGCTGGCCATGGTTTGGATGTCTGAGTGTCGCCTCAATAAAAAGGTGGGGTTTGGGGAAAGGAGTGTAAGGATGGATAGAGCAGCAGTTCAAATTCAAAGCTGGAAGGGATGCAAGTCAGGAGGCCAAATCTAAATAAAGAGAAAGGTTAACGTAAGGGCTTGTTCTCAACAATTAGAGCTGAGGTTGCAGCATGACAGCAAGTCCTGTCCCCATTTTAGGTGTTCCACGTCAAAGGGTTTTGGAGACTGTCAACCCAGCAGCTACTCATGGCCCCAGAAAACTGTATGACTTGACAGCACAGATGAGGATCCACTCGCTCTCAGACAAAGGTAGAATGCCTATAAAACACAGACAGAAAGAGACAGTAAGGGAGAGAGAACATTAATAGCGATAATGACAAAATGATTAAGAGTAGGCAGAACATTCTAATGCAGTCCAAATATCCCCAGATGGTTTGGAATTAACTGAGTGTAGGTCTTATTTCTAAAAGCATAGGAACAAAATAATTTTTAAAAAAAGTATGAATCTAATACCCATGCTACCCAATCTTTTCAAGGTAATGCACCACAGTAATAAATCCATTAACTACCATGATTACTCCATTAAGTCTTAATAAAGCCCAGAGAAATATAATATTACTTTTCAAATGAAACCAGACTTTTTACGCTCTGTAATTACTCATAATCATGAACAGTGCTACAGTACAAGAAATTGCAGTTCTTCCATTTAGACATTATGATGCACTAATAAAAATGTAAATCGTCAAGACTATGAAAGCAACGCCGGTTGTCCGACTTGTTCTTGTCATTGTTTACAAGGTTCGCCAGCTCGCAACTGCAGTTCTATTAGTTTAACTGAGGTATATAATGAAACAATAACAATTTAATAGCTGAAGTTTTACAGGGGTAAAAACAGAGAGATGGGCTAAGTGGAAAACAGAGAAGGGCTGATGTAATTTGCATGTTTTAACAGGATACTAGCTGACATTTAGCTATTTACCTTTCTCTGGGGATTAACCATGGTTTAGGCTCTAATCCAGCGTAAAATATTATGTATCTCATCACCACAGCAGCAACTCTTTTAATTATTTTCCAAAGTTTTGATTTCCTCTCAGGGGAAAGTTATCTAGCCAAGACATGAATGACAGCTAATTGATAGTGGCAATAACTGTGAAATAGACCTTCTCTTGCTCTATTCTAAATAAATTTCCCTTCGTGGTTTTTTTTTTTTTTTGGTCTCAGGTATATGAAGACAATCTAATGTGTTGCAAGAAAGTGAAGCAATGACATGGTGTAACGCAGGAGTAACAGAAGAAAGATTTGGATGCTTCTGTTGAAGTGACCCATTCCTAATAGTCTGTTCTCCTCCTCCTCTTCATTCTCATCGTCTGTCTCTTTGCACATCTTAGTTAGCCTCCCAGTCATCTTATTTCTGCCACAAAGAGCCCTCCCTTCAAATTATTCCATGAAACTGATATTGACATTTCAATTCCTTCACCAGAGGCCTTTAACCTGCTTTTGACCCAGACTCGCTGTCATCCTTATATGTGAGTGAAACATACAAAAAAGAAAAAAAAAGCAATTTACAACTTGAGCACTGGGAAACAACGGCTAGTAACCCCTATTCACCAGTGTAATTATGAAAGTCATTCATTAATCATCCATTATGTATTCAGCTTTGAAGCTTCCTGATTTTGGTGACTGTAGATGTGTGTGAATTTGAGCATTATTTCATTGCACTTCCTGATGAAAAGAGGCAAGTAAACTCAATTATTCATCAAACAACGATTTGGACATTGATCATCACGCCATGCTGACACTGACACAGATTCTCATCCTTCTTCTTTCATCGCGTTCCTGAATTGCTTCCCTCTTCACTCTTTGAAAACACCTCCAAAGCTGGTATTACTATGTAGTGACACAATTTAGATTTTTTTTTTTTTCTATTAGGTTTTAAGGGAATGTACCGACAAAGCCTCTGGCTCACTTCTCCAGTTTAAGAAGATTTCAGAAACCACAAAAAAAAAAAAAAAATTTAAATGTAAAAAAAATTGAGTGTGTCATGCTTGTGATTACCTTTAGGGTGTTTTTCCCCATCGGGAGCTCATATTCACATCATATCTGATACAACATGACTGGTAGCCTGACGTCATATTTACTGTGCTCAAAAAACATGAAAGGCGAGTCAGTCAAGACCCACTTGAAAGCTAGTTGTTTACTGCAGAGCCCAGTCCCAACAACTTCGATCACCCCAGTATTTTTTATTTATAATGCTGTAATGATCATGACCACACTATCCTATTCTGTCTTATCGTCTGGTTTAGTCTCCTGTCTCTCTCTTCATCTCTGCCTGTAACCAAATTTCCTGTTATCTGACTTCCTGTTGCTTTTCAGTCCAGCTTTTTCTTCTGTCTGTATTGTTTTTAAGCCTGCTTATCTCTGCTGCCTTTCAGCTAGAAATACAAATGAATATACCTCATCACCAAAACCTAACCTTTTGTGTGGTATCACCTCCCCTCCTCACTGCTTGTATGATATCCATGCCATTAGTTTTATTTTAATAAGAAAACAAAGGAAGAGACAGCCTTGTTTCTCACCTTCCTTTCTTCTTCAAACTAGGCTCTCATTGTTTTTAATTACTGTCCGTGACAGCTGAGCTTTAATTAAAGTTTTGTATCTGACAAACAGAATTAATGATGTCAGGTAACATAAAGTAAGACTGCAACAGGCTGAGGGTCCCTGAAAAAAAGATAAATGATGTGGTGTGGAATCTGTAGTTTCTGTCATTTTCATGGGTCTGTGAACGTGAGAACACCCTGTAACAAAGGCTGGAGCTGGACAAGCTCCAAGAGATGGTCAACTTGTTGTTTTTTTTGGATAAACCTGTGGAGACCAGCGTGCTAGACAAGCTACTAGGATGTCTAGCTTAGCTTTCACTGTTCTGAGATCAGTTAAGACCTGCGCGTTACTATACACACATGCAGATATGAGTGGAAACAGAAAGAGCATTAGCAAGTAAACGAAGAAATTACTCTGTGACATATCATCTTAACAGATATCACCTTAGCCAACATGTGTGATGACCTTAGACTTCAGCAAGGAAAACTGTCATAGAGAAGATTCAGATCATGAAGAGGGGACATCACCTCCTACCTTGCCAGGTTTGATAAAACAGGCAAGTTCAGCCAGTCAAGACTGCACCGGGCATTTTCAGATTAGCAAATATGCAAAATTGTTTGGTTGACAGACTGTCCCAAATGTAACCAGTCGTACTGCTAAATACACCACCTTCATTTTTCAGTAATATTTTGAATCCCAGTGTAAATATTGTGACAATTACCCAAGTCCCACAGTGCTCAAGCCTTTTAAATCAGCTGAGATATTTTTATTATATTTTGTTATATTATATATCTTAAAAAGACTTGTTTTTTTACCCTCATGCCTAAGTCATCATCTGAGATGACCTAAAACAACGAAAGTTCAATAAAACACAATGGAAATAAATTTTTTAAAAAAACACAACGGAAATTGAATAAAACAATAGAAGTAAAAAAAACAAAATCTCACAAAACACAACGGAAATGTTTCTGGGGACACAATAGCATGATGGACCAGCTGCAGAAGCAACAGAAACCAAAACATGCAAAGACTGCACTGAGACACGCTTAAAAGAAGCAGAAGGTTCACCAGTGTTGTGAGGGAGAAAAAGATGTAATGTAATGTGTGTTTTAATCACATGATTAAAACACACATTATTATTAGTCGTTTACTGTTAGCTTGTCACTTCCGCAGCTCTTTCGGAACGTTTTTGTCTCCCCAGAAACACTTCAGTTGTGTTTTGTGATTTTTGTTTTGTTTTGTTGTGTTTTTTTCTATTTCTGATGTGTTTTATTCAACTTTTGTTGTGTTTTGTGTGCTTTTGCGGCATTTTTCTATTTGCTGGTGTTTTCTTAAGTTGCAGTGCATTTGACCTCTCAGAGCCACCGTAAGCTCAGGCTTCTGCAACAGTAATATTAATCCATATAACACTTACGAGGAACATTTTTCTGCAGATTAAGTCCTTTTACTTTTGATATTTTAAGTACTGCAGAGGGCAATACAACAATAAATAACAGGTAGCATATAGAGTCAAAATACACACACACACTGTACAAGTAATCCCTATGAGCATGAGAAAAAAAAAGGTGTAAAAGTTCGATAGCTCTTTGTGATCTCAGTGGGAAGGAATATGCCTAATATGATCATGTCAGACACACAGCTGTGAACACAGCTTCCCCAGCCACCTGCTATTTAAACCTTCTGTTTGCAAGGGGCAGCCAATCAGAGCAAAGTGCTTAAAAGAGGAGGAAGGGAGATAAATTAACTGGTTTGGGACAGTGGATGAACTGAGGAGATGCCCCAAACACCAGTGTAAGACAAATAAGGATTATTTTTAACTGTGAGTCATGCAAAGCTAGTACACACTACTAGAGTCCAAGTATCACTCTAGCTAGAAAGCAATCTTGGAATCTTGTTCCCAAACTATTAATTTGGTTAAGTGTTATGAAGACATGGTTCTAGCATGTTCTTGCATCTTGTTTCTGACATCTGAAATGTCTCATGCAAGCACTCTTGAAAGGACATTTAAAAGCATTTCCATTTGACAAAAGAACCATGTCAGAGTAGCTTATTTATGAGGCAGGAAACCAAACCTGACTTTTGACTGAGAGACTTGGGTTTGAGCCTCAGCTAGGGACACTTTCTCTTGTAATCACTTTTTAATTTCATTTTCACTCACTATTTGGTTATGTTTAAGCACAAAAACTACTTGGTTAGATTTATGAAACAATTATGGTTTGGCTTTAAATAATAAGATTAAACAGCTGTTAGAATACTCCATTCCCTCAGATTTCAGCATTCTTTGACAGAACAGTGTTGGAATTTGGATTAGATAAAAGGTTGGATAAGCACTGGATCATATAGTGACATGATATGTCATTATATTGTAGGGTCTTCACCTTACAATATAAAGCGCCTTGAGGCAACTTTTGTTGTGATTTGGCACTATATAAATAAAATTGAATTTAATTGAATGATATGCCCATAAGCCTTGGGGAGAAGAATCTAAATTCATACAATGTTTTCACAGTTTGTTCTGTGTGTGTGTGTATTTTTCATTGAAATTCTTTTTCTGGTTTGTGTGTTTTGCATGAATTTAGGAGAGGACAAAGAAAAACATTTGTAGAAAATCAATCATCAGTGAACAAGTCAGAGTCGAGCAGAGAACAATAATAAGAAAGAATGACAGGTACACTGTACAGCTAGCCTGGAGACCAGAAAAACACAGGCGAGAACTCACAGTACAGACAGAGGGAAACACTGCTAAAGGCAAAAGCTGATTTTTCCAGTGATTCAGAAATCAAACAAAGTATGGCCATTAATTCAGAAAATCCATAATCCACTAGTGAGACAGTCCAAAGATCAGCCAGCCAGCTTCTTAGCGTGACAACCAGCCAGAAGGCCCAGCAGTGATCCAGTAGCCTAGCCAATTCAGTCCGACAGATCAGTGCACAAACCAGCCAGCCAACCAGTCAAGTAGTCTGCCTTCCCAGCCAGGTATTAAGGATGGGCAAACACTTAGAAGCAGGACCCAGAATTATGTCTAATAATGCCATCTGTGAATCCTAACCTGTTTTACCTTGAGAAGCTGCACCAGTGTTCCTTGTGTCTTTTCCAGCTTTCCTCTCAATGTTCTTGAAGCTGCTGCACTGTTATTTAAATCATATTCAACCCCTTTCATGTCCACTTCATTTTCTAAACTTAATTTTATTTCAAAATTGGTTTTCTTCAGTTATTTCCTAGCTTTTACTTTGTTCTAATAGCTTTCTTATTTCCTGTGGTGTAGTCATGTTCAAAAGTAATTGGACAATTGACTGATAAAAAGTTGCATGGCCAGGTGAGTCCTGTTCCTTCATTATTTCACGACAAATTAAACAGATAAAAGACCTGGAGTGGATTCCAAGTGTTGAAATTGCATCAGTCAATTCTCCGATTACGTTTGAGCCCCTGAAAATGGGGAACTATGTATAAAAATGGCTGTAATTCTTAAACAGTTAATGCAATACTTGTTAAACCCCTTTAATTAAAGCTGAAAGTCTGTACTTCAATCACTACTTGATTTTTTTATTTCAAATCACCAATGTGGTGGGGTAAAGACACATAGTCCTTTTCTACTGTACTTGAGCACTCAAAACGCTTTATACAGCATTCCTTATTCACCCAAGCACTTTTTTCTATGCATTTTCTACCTACAGTGCATCTGGAAAGTATTCAAAGCACTTCACTTTTTCCACATTTTGTCATGTTACAGCCTTATTCCAAAATGGAAAAAGTTCATTTTTCACCTCAAAATTCTACACACAATACCCCATAATGACAAAGTGAAAAAAGTTTGCTTTAAA